>JALBFV010000045.1:0-24456 GCA_027123335.1 Amphiprion clarkii
TTACATCATCACTAGAGGGGGACACACTCCTCTTGTCTGTCATAGAACTGTGACCTCAATTTACTGCTTTTATTCCCTTTAGAGCCGACTGATGGCTTTGCTGTCAAAAGAAAGCTCCATGTTATGTGTGCAAACGTAAAAAGTCAAGCAGCCTTCACTTCACTCAGGTGGATTTGCAGATGTATTAGCAAAAATAGCAAGAATGTGCCTGCACACAAATCTCCATTGTTGAACGGATGATGTGTCTCTGTGAGAGGACATAAGAAAAGGTTAGACAAAAGCTTACACAGGAAGATCATTTTCAAAGACACACCTGTGCATTTAATTATATCTCTGCTGCTTTGATGCCAGTTGTTACTGTCTTAGAAGTGATTGAATTGTTTTTAATTCAATTTAAAAAAAAAAAAAAGCAATGAATCTTTGGTCCTTTTGTGTTTTTACTCAATCTCCAACATTTTTGGACTGATTTCAAATCTCACAAGCCTTCCTCTGGATTAAAATACACACACACGCACGTGTAAAAGCCCTGGAAAGAGGAGTGATGCGTAAAAAATGCACGGACACAAAACTTTCCTCGGCCATGTGTGTATTTTCTGAGATGGGCAGCGGAGTGTACCGTAAGCTTACGCAACAAATTGGAGCTCCCCCTGCTGGAGCCCTCCGGTAACTGCTGTTACAATAGCATCTTGGACACAAAGCACAACTGAATGACAATTACTGCACTAAGACCGCTGCAACTGACAATAAACACCAATGAAATCAGAATGAACTCTGAACATAACACCAATGAAATCAGAATGAACTCCGAACATAAACTGGATGCCTTCAATTATCACAATTCAACAATCAGGATTTGAAAATTAATACACCTGGTATTACAGATATTCCAATCCATCACATACTTCCCCTCAAAATTTGATGTTGTCCCCAACATCACAACCTTTAACCATAAGTGTCACAATGCAGTTAAACATATTCAGAACACTTGTTACAGGCTGGAACTCTTTTGATACATTGGTTTGTCTCAGTCCTTTCATTATCCGTTCAATTGCAGAGTTTAACTCATTTCTCTCTCTTTTTTTTAATCCTCACAACACATCCTGTATGTCCCAAAATCTGATAAAAGGTCAAACTGTTCACGGCCTGTCATCAGGATTCACCACAGTCAACTTTGAAATGCATCTTTAGTGGCCTACGCTGTCTCTGAGGCCGCTGAGGTCTCGCTTCCATCTCGTTCTCCTGTGTGTTGTCCACAGAGGGCAGTAATGCCTCCTCCTCAGCATCAGGTCCAATACTGTCCTGGATATCATGGCTTTCTGGTAGGTCATCATCACTGTTCTCTGTCTGATATAGTTTTTTTGCAGGTTCGTTTTGGTTGGGTACAGTCACATCTCTGTGGCAGGAGTCTCTCTCACTGGTCCTGGTGGTTGAGCAATGATCTGAGGTGGCATGAAATAATAATCATCCTCATCATCCTCTTCCTCTGACTCCTCCCTGACTTTGTCAGTTATTGCAGTTTTCCCTTTCTGTTTTGCAGGTGGGTGCATTTTAGTTTCCAGAGGTAGACGATCACACGGCAAAAGGAGATTTCGATGCAGAATCCTTGACTTTCCTTTTCCCCGCTCAGGTCTTAGTTCATAGATAGGGACGTCCTCTCCTACTCGTCGAACTACAGTATGGATGGTGTCTTCCCAGTGATTTCTCAACTTTCCAGGTCCACCACGGGGGGTCAGGTTGCGAATTAACACACGGTCGCCTGGGAACAACACTGAGCTCCTGACTTTGCCATCATATATCCTCTTGTTTCTCTGAGCAGATTTCTGTGCATTCTCTCTTGCAATAGCATATGCCTCTTGCATTCCTTGCTTCCACTTTTCAACATACTCATGCTGGTTACAGCTCCCCGCTTCGGTGGGCAAGTTAAACAACATGTCAATAGGTAATCTTGGAGAACGGCCATACAGTAAGAAAAATGGGGAAAAGCCAGTTACCTCTGTACGTGTGCAGTTATAGGCGAATATCAGCTTATTCAGAGAGTCTTTCCAGTTTGTTTTGTCTTTTTCTGTAAGAGTCTTAAGCATCTGCATTAAGGTTCAGTTGAAACGTTCGACTTGACCATTCCCCTGAGGGTGGTAAGGGGTCATCCTTGATCCGGCCACACTACAGTATTTGCTCAGTTGTGAGAAGAGCTGATTCTCAAATTCTCCCCCTTGGTCATGGTGAATGCGTGTTGGAAATCCAAATTTTAGGGCATAATCATTGAATATTCTATCAGCCACAGTTTTTCCAGACTTTGATGTTGTAGGGCATATGTGTCAAACTCAAGGCCCGCGGGCCAAATGTGGCCCGCCACGTCATTTTATGTGGCCCGTGAGAGCTTAAAAGGTCTGAGTGTCTAAAAATAAATAGGTCAAAAGCGTGCTTTGACCAAAAATTACGTTTCCCACAATGCCTGTCGACTATGATACCCGCGAAGTGACGGCTCACCGCCACTACGCGGCAGTGTTTCCGCATCAATGCTAACGAGTTGAATTGAGAAATAAATAATGATCCCAAAATGTCCAGGAAGCGAAAAGTTGATGCAGATGGAAGACTGTTTCAAGAAAGATGGGAAGGCGAATACTTGTTTGTGCTCCAAGGAGAAAGACCGGTATGTCTTTTTTGTTATGAGGCGGTGTCGGTTGTCAAGGAGTACAATCTGTGTCGGCATTTTGACACCAAACACGGAGCTAAGTACGGCAAAGCTAGCTGTCAGGGAAAAGCCCAGCTTATATGACACCTGCAGAGAGAATCAAAAAAGGAGTCAGAGACATTAATTTCTTTGTACAAAGGGCACCCACTCAGAGCAGAGATAGAGCGTGCTGAGCAGGTCCTTGTTCCTTTATTTATAACAAACATACAATAGTGGGTGTGAATGTCTGTTGTAGGAGGAACTGGTCCTCATGTGGGTGTGTGTAAGCATATGGAAAAGTACTAAGACAGTCAGAATGGAGAGCTACTAAAGCGATTAAGTAAAGACAAAATAATTGATAAAATAATTGCTACAGCATATGGATTATAGGGCGTGTATGATCATGTGAACATTTAATTTTCTCCTAACATTCCCTCCTGTTGGTCATCATGATTATATACAGCTATTTACAAAATGTAACATATCAATTCCATGGACATCGGTGGTTAACATCTCATTTCTATTTTCTGTTAGCACTTCATAAAGGAAAAAATATGTAACATTTATATGCATCACATTCATCCCGAGATGCTGTCTTCAGCCTCTGATTCCTCCGAATCCGTTGACGAGTCTACACCTCCTGGTGTGTCATTGTGAGGCAATGGCTCGTAGCGTGTCAGAGCTGCATGGACTTGGACAGCAACTAGTCTTATACAAGGAATTATGCATGCCGTGAAAACAAAAATCATTATCAAAATTGCAATGATTGGAGTAACTAGAGAAAGCAGGTTGCCTTTCCAATTTCCAAATGATAACCAATCCTTTTTCATATCTGCCAATAGATTGTTTAGGTGTTCAACAGTCGTAGAGAGATTGCCTGATATATCTGGTATATAAGTACAACATTGTTCTCCGATTACATGACACAATCCTCCTTGCGAGGCCAGTATTATGTCTAATGCTAATCTGTATTGCACTAATGTGTTTCTGACAGATGCGGCCCATGAAGTCAAGGCAGGAAACCCATCAGAAACTATAGCAGTGAGATTTTCTAGTTGTACGTGGAGTTTATCAATGTTGTGTGCATTATTTACTATTCCCCACCAAGGAAAGAGTCCACTGCCAAATTTGGTTCCTTCTGATGTCATTTCTACGTGTGTATCGCGTTTCGGTCGGTAATGAGGGTAGTGATGTGAGGTGTACTTGAGTTTGTCATACAACTGTAAGGTTGGCGTAAGGTAAACAATTGCACATGTGCCTGACCAGTGTCATCTGTAACAGCCACATGGTGGTATTATTGTCGTCGGTCAGTCTCCTGCAGAGAATACATAGTATAATTCCTCCAGGTACCGACAGACACAAGTGGCTTTCTCAAACTGCTGAATTTATTGAATCCACCGATTCATAAATACCACCGTGAAAACTAAAAAACACAGACGAAACAACAATTAGCTTACAGAAAATAAAGACAATTGGCGAAATAAAACTATTACAAAATAATGCAGACAAAATACCTCGTTGGCTGAGTACCGAGAGAGGAATTAGCCTGGGTTTTCTTGCTTCTAATTTATCTTATCTTCTTAAACTTTTAACCTTTTGTCTTAGCCCTTTTTATGCTTCTTTTCTCTCTCAGAGATCGTTTCTTCTTCGCTCTGAGATCGCTTCTTCCGGTGCAATTAATCTCCTACTCAGCACCACAGCGCCCTCTAGTGGCGTTGAACCATAATAACATCAAAATACACAGAAAATACAGGGAAATGAAATATTACAGTTACACTCCCACCAAATCTCACAACTTAACAGTGGGATTTCTATGCTTTAAACTCAACTGACACATAGTTTGAATACAAAAATAAAAATAACACTGAAACTTAGTCGGCTTCAAGTAAAACAACGACTTTATGTATAGGTCGTTCTCGTGAAACTGTTTTAGTTGTAAGTTTGCCTTGCTGATCATATGTCTTCTCACTAACCAAAAGTCGAACCTTTCTCACTTTGTTATCTATACCAGGATAGACATCTGTGACTTTGGCTAGCTTCCACTCATTGCGTGGTGCAAGGTCTTCTTGTAGAAGCACTACATCATTTATCTTTAGATCTCTTCTGTGTGCATTCCATTTTTGTCTTGGTTGCAAGTTGAGCAAATATTCTTTCCTCCAACGAATCCAAAACTCATTGGCCAAATATTGTACTCTTCTCCATCTCCTTTGAAGATACAAATCTTCTTTCATGAACTCTCCTGGAGGAGGTTGAATAATGGTTGACTTCATAGTTAGAATGTGGTTAGGCGTCAACGGTTCAGGGCCTGTAGGATCATTCAAATGTTCTACTGACAGTGGTCTGCTGTTAATAATCGCCATAACTTCATAGAACAAGGTTCTCAAAGAAGTAATGTCAAGTCTCTTTGCTGACTGGTCAAGGATAGCTGAAAGAACACTACGGATGGTCCTTATCTGCCTTTCCCACACTCCACCCATGTGGCTTGCAGATGGGGGATTCATGAGAAATTCACATCCAAGTACTTTCACTTTCTCCTGATCCATATCTTTCATGAGATTTGCAAATTCTCTCTGGGCACCAACAAAATTGGTTCCTTTGTCACATCTTAGTTGACGAACATTCCCTCGGATTGCAATAAACGCCCGTAAAGCATTGAGGAATGAGTCTGTACTGAGGTCATCTACCGCTTCGACATGTATGGCTCGCGAACATAGACAGGTTAGAATGAGTCCATATCTCTTCAGCTCTTTGCGTCCGTCTTTGACGTAAATCGGGCCAAAACAATCCATTCCAACATAAGTGAAGGGTGGAGTAGGTTCTGTCCGGTCTACTGGTAGATCTCCCATACTTTGATTCTCCATTTTCCTTCTGTACTTGCGACACTTGACACATTTGAAGATACACGATGAAACTGCACGGCTGCTTCCAAGTATCCACCAACCGTTGGCTCGCAGTTCATTCATTGTCATTCCACGACCTTGATGCTGAACTTTCGAGTGAAAATGTCGGATAAGCAAAGTTGAGACATGACTGTCCTTGGGAAGTATTGCTGGATGCTTCACATGTGGGTGTAGCACAGCTTGACTGAGACGTCCGCCGACTCTGAGGATTCCTTCTTCATCCAAAAACGAACTGAGTTTGTACAGTTTACTGTCTTTGGTCTTGGAAACTGTTTTCTTTGATTTCAGACTCTTTATTTCCTTTGCGAAAGCATTCTCTTGAACAAGTTTAATGACAAACAGTTCTGTTTCCTTTCTTTCTTCCAAACTCGTACTTTCTTTGCTCTTTCGTATTTCACCTTTGTGTTCTTTGACCTTTCTCCTCAAGCTCGTGAGTGCTCTTATCAATCTGGACCATTCAGAGAACTTCTCAAATTTGTTGAGAATAGTTCGATCTTCTTTTACATTGGTGGTACACACAAAGGCTTTGCGGAGTTCTGGATCGTTTTCCTTGATCTCTCCCACCTTGACTTCTCTATCAGGTAGTTCACTTTTCCAGAGGAATGCTGGTCCTTTGAACCAATCTGAGGACTTGAGTTGTTCTGCTGTTAAGCCTCGAGAGGCGTAGTCCGCAGGGTTATGCTCTGACACAACATATGCCCATTGTTCTGGTTTTGTGCTTGACTTGATTCTTTGTATGCGATTGGCTACAAATACTTGAAACCGTCTGGCGTCGTTATTAATGTAGCCGAGAACGACGGTGGAGTCTGTCCAGAAAAACTCTTGAACGTTTGGAATTTCAAGCTCTGTTCTGAGTAGATCACTGACTCTAACTGCAACAACTGCTGCTGAGAGCTCGAGTCGAGGGATTGTCATGACACTAGTTGGTGTGACTCTTGATTTGGCCATTACTAAGCAACAATGGATTTGATCTGATTGGTTAATGACTCGCAGGTAAGTACATGCGCCATATCCATTGACACTGGCGTCTGCGAAGTGATGAAGCTCGTAGGTTTTCACTTGTCCAAAATCTGTAGGAACTAAACATCTTTGAATCTGAACGTCAGATAAACTTGGAAGGTCTTTGATCCAGGACTCCCACTGGGGTTTTAAATGCTCTGGAAGCTCTTGATCCCAATCAACCTTATCTCTGCACATTTGCTGGAGAATCTGTTTGCCTAGAAGGACAAACGGTGCGATAAAGCCTAAGGGATCATAAACAGAGGCTACAGTGGAAAGTACACCTCTTCTTGTGGGTGGGTTTGACTTGACTTGAACTCTGAACTTGAAGGCGTCTGAAGTGATGCACCATTCAACTCCAAGAGCTCTTTCAATATGTGGTAAACTTAGAGACATGTCCAGATCTTTAACTGTGGCACGTTCTTTTTCAGGAATTGTGGACATAACATGATCACTATTAGACACAAACTTGTGAAGTCTTAACTTTCCTGTAGAGCATAGCTCTCTTGAGTCTTTGATAAGTTGAATGGCTTCACTTTCAGTAGGGACGCTTGCCAAGCCGTCGTCAACATAAAAGTTTCTTTGTATGAAGCGTATAGCATTGTCTTGGAATCGACTTTGTCCTTGTGCTGCAAGATGTTTCAGGCCAAAGTTGGCACAGCCTGGTGAAGACGCTGCTCCAAAAAGATGGACCTTCATTCGATAGACTGCTGGTATTGCTTCCAGATCTCCCTTCTCCCACCAGAGAAACCTTAAATAATCCTGATCTTCTTTAGTGACATGGAATTGGTGAAACATTCGTTCTATATCACACATGACTGCGACCGAACCTTTGCGAAAACGACAAAGAACGCCAACCAACGCATTCGTCAGGTCAGGACCGGTTAACAGATGGTCGTTGAGGGAAGTGTCTTGGTACTTGGCAGAGGCATCAAATACTACTCTGATCTTTCCTGGTTTGTGCGGGTGGTAGACCCCATGGTGTGGGATATACCATGCCGGAGTGTTCTCTAACTCTTTGTCAGGGACCCTTTCAGCATCACCTCTTGCGATGATGTCATTCATGAAATGTGTGTAATCATCGTAGTATGCTTTGTCTTTCCTTAGTCTCCTTTCCAAACACTTGAGACGATGCATTGCACATATTTTGTTGTCTGGTAACTTTGGTCTTTCATCACGAAATGGTAATGGCATCTCATAGTGGCCACTTTCGTTTTGTTTGATATTCTCATTGAGTTTCTTGAGAAACTTCAAATCTTCTTGGGACACAGGAGATTCATCAATGTCTCTTTCAGAGAAGTCTGCTTCAAGTGCTTTGACAATGTCTGAAGGAGTGATGTCTTTTACCTTTGTCCTGTTTACATAGTGAACCTTCTTCTGAAGCTTTACAGAGGATTCGAGCTCTGGAATGACTTTCTTGACAATAATACGATGACTGATCCCAATTGCATCTCCATAATTCAAACAAGGATTACTTCGCCCAACGATGCTCCAACCAAGATCTGTGCGCTGAGCGTACGGCTCGTCTTCTTTGCCAGACACAATTTCTCTTGGAAGAAGAGCTTGTGAGCAGTTGTATCCGATCAACAATCCTACTTCACAATCTTGGAGAGGTGCGATTTCAGATTGTAGGTGTTCCAAATGTGGCCAAGCCTTAGCTGTCTCACTAGTTGGAATGTGAGCTTTGTTGGCTGGGATAAACTCTCGTGTGTATGTAGGAGGTAGAGCGATGCTCTTGCTTGAGTTAAAGCCACGGACTTGAAGATCTTGAAGTCTGTGAGACTGAACTGTAGTCTGAGAAGACATAGTAGAAAGTTCTAACTTGACAGGTTCTTGATTTGTCTCTAACGAGTCTGCAACTTCACGGAGAACAAAGGTTGTGTCACTTTGCGAGTCCAGTAAGGCATATAGGAGGACTTCTTTGGATTTTGTAGAAGATGAAAGCCACACAGGAATGATTGCAGCTGTTTGTGTGTTACTTTCTTGACTGACAACTCTGTTTGTTGTAGCTGTGGTTGTAACTTGTTCTTGAGCTCGTTCGTTTTGACTTGGGTTTTCATTACTTAAGTTTGGCTTATCTGGTGGTTGTTTTTGTTCTTCTTTGGTTTTAATTCTATCTTCATGAAGACAGGTAGGATGCTTTCTACTGCACTTTTCACAAACATTGCGGTTGGTACAGTCTTTCGAGTGGTGACCTGGTTTAAGACAACCGAAACATAGCTTTTCTGACTGAATGAACTTGATCCTGTCTGACACAGCCTTTTCCAGAAAATGTCTGCATTTGTATAGACTGTGCTTGGGTTTCTTACAGAATATACAAGTCTGTTGTGTCTTTTCTTGTGAAGTTGTAGTCAGTGTTTTAGCTCCAACTTGTCTCTGCCTTGTGGGTTTCGGCCTCTCTGACTCGTCAAGATGACTTTGCTTTAGTGACTGCAGCGATGTAACAGGGTTACACGCAATCTTTGCTTCTCTTGTTAGAAATGTGACAAACTGGCTGAACATGGGAAATTGACCTGTTTGTTCTTCGATTTCCATGACTTTGCGGTTCCAGCTAGCCGTGAGCCAGTCTGGTAACTTGGAGAGAATCTTTCTGTTCTCATTGCAGTCATTAAGAATCTCCAAAGACTTGATGTGAACCATTGCTGCTTCACAACTGCGCAAGAAATCTGCAAGGTCCCTTAGTTCAAAACTGTCCTTTGAGGTAATTTTGGGCCACGCTTGCAGCTTGTCTCTATAAGCTTTGGCAATTGTAAATGGATTTCCGTACCTTTCATCCAGAATCTTCCACGCAGCAACATATGCGGACTCAGTTCCAAGCAGGAAGTATCCTTCAAGTGCACTCTTAGCTTGTCCACCCACATATCTCCGAAGGTAGAATATTTTCTCATTGTTCGGGATGTTCCTTTGTTCTATCAGTGTTTGAAATGAAAGTTTCCAGTCACTGTATCTTAAGGGATCCCCACTAAACACTGCTGGTTCAGGGACGGGAATACGACTGTCACTTAGAGCACTAGCTAGCAATTTAACAAGATCTGATGTACCATCACTTGTAGAGGTGGATGAAGCTTGGGGTAAGACTTGTCCAAGCAGAGATGGGACACTTGCATGCTTATCATCTTTAACTTCTGTTTCAACCTTTGTTACATCAACTTTATGCTCCTGTGTTACACTCATTTGGTCATACACCTGCATCCTCGCTTGTGCTGCCTTGAGATCTTTAACCTTTTCCAGGTGTTGTACCTTTCTTTTCTTCTCTTCAAGTGTTTTTTGCAGAGCTGCAAACTCCTCATCTTGTTGAGCCTTTAACTTGGCTTCATCAGCTTCCCTTTGCATTCTCAGTCGAATTTCTTCTGCTTCTCTTTCCAGACGCCTTTGTTTAGCCAATGCTCCTTGCTCTGCAGCCCTTTTCCTGACCTCGACTTCAAGTCTTTGAATCTCTTGCTGTTCCCTTTCTTGTTCTTGTAATACTTTGAGAACAGCTTGACTTGCAGCTGCTTCTGCTGCAGCTTCTTGATGTTTAACAGAGGATCTACTTGAATGCTCAGACATGTTCTTAGTTATGTTAAAGGAGCCTGACTTACTACTTGTTGTCTGAAAGAGGGAGCCAGCATCTGGCCAGTCTACTTCCTCTTCCTCTTTTCCATCCAATCGATTAGTTGCTCTATTCACAATAAACCCTGAGATCTCCACACATAGATCTACTCTGCGACGTGTCTCTTGATCTGGTGGGATGAGTTTTCGTAACTCATCATACACCTTAGTGACATCTGCCCTTAGACCTGCAACATCACCAATAATGTCTTGAAGTAAGTCTTCATTTAAGGGGTCTGATTGAGAGAGAGGCTGTTTGGATGATTTAGCACGTGTTCTCCACTTTTCGTAGTTGTAGTTAAATCTTTGCTGGAGTCCTTTAATTCTTTCATCCTGCATTCCTCTTCCTTTCTCTGTGAGTGTTTTCACTCTCTGGCTTCTTCTTGGTTGCAACAGTTCTCGCTGCTCACTTAGATCAGTGACTAGTTCTTCTTCAGACTGTTTTGGGAGGTCTGCTCTAACCTCCGTGCTAACTGTGGACTCACTTAGTTCAGTCATATTATGTCGTATTATCATTAACTTGTCACTAAATTGTGAAAAATATGTTATGTACACTGAAAGTTAACTTTGACTGTAGGCACTTGAACATATAAACTTCTTATGCCTTGTAATCAAGGGCAAAATGAAATATAATGCAACTTATAACCTTAGTAGAGACATAAATTTAACTTAAATTGCTCTTAAATCAACTTAAATACTCTCAGATTGTACTCAAAATATGAATTACGTATGTTTTAAACTCTTAAAATAAAATACAGCATTCACTTTGCTGTTAGAAATGTCCAAAAATAAAATCAAATATCTTTGTTCTTCAACTTGTGTGCCTTTAAACTTAGGGTAGCTGTCACTTATAAACAGAAAAAACTGGGATGGCAGGACCTTACTTTCATTCACAGTTCGATTAGTCAACTTTTAAACTTGCCCTTTAACTGAAGACAAACTCTTGACTTGTGAGTGTCCAAGTTTCTTATGGCCTTATCTTGAACTGTTGCTCTTCAAACTGCGTGCTTTGGTCGCATGCGCGCTCCCGGCTCCACTGTCCCTTCACAGCTCCGCTCCGTGTATGTGCTGATCACGCTCTGACAAGACTGCTGCTCCTATGATCACGCCGCCTCGCCACGTGCTCTCCACTCGTGCAGATCAATCCCGAGTTTTCACTATAATTCCTCCAGGTACCGACAGACACAAGTGGCTTTCTCAAACTGCTGAATTTATTGAATCCACCGATTCATAAATACCACCGTGAAAACTAAAAAACACAGACGAAACAACAATTAGCTTACAGAAAATAAAGACAATTGGCGAAATAAAACTATTACAAAATAATGCAGACAAAATACCTCGTTGGCTGAGTACCGAGAGAGGAATTAGCCTGGGTTTTCTTGCTTCTAATTTATCTTATCTTCTTAAACTTTTAACCTTTTGTCTTAGCCCTTTTTATGCTTCTTTTCTCTCTCAGAGATCGTTTCTTCTTCGCTCTGAGATCGCTTCTTCCGGTGCAATTAATCTCCTACTCAGCACCACAGCGCCCTCTAGTGGCGTTGAACCATAATAACATCAAAATACACAGAAAATACAGGGAAATGAAATACTACAGTTACACATAGGGCGGTTCGAACCTGTTGAGGCTTCCCGCGATGATTTCTTCACTAGCCTATAGTGCCAGACTATTCAGTCTGTGCCCCCAGATGCATCAGGCTAGCCCTGCATGCTATCCAGTAAGCTGCCCTATAGGGTCTCTAGTCTTTTTCACTATGTATCTCTTTGACTGCCTCTGTTACCAGTTTGCAGTGTGTCAGGTGGATCCATGATGGTCGTTCCGCTATCTTTATGGCTGTTGGTGTGGTCAATAGCACTTGGTACGGTCCTTCCCACTTGGGGGTGTTCCAACTGCGTCGCTGGAACACCTTGATCAGGACCCAATCACCTGGTTTCACCTTCTGTTGGTGAGGAATAGGGATCTGTGGTATAGTGTTGATTGATTGTATTTCCCTGTTTTCCAACATTTTTCTCATGTAATCAGCTAATGTCTGCTCTCTGTCAGATTTGCCTAAATCAGTATTGAACTCTGGTAGTGGAAACGTTCTCTCATGACTATTTCAAAGGGTGTTAAACCTGCTTCATTTCTGGTGATCCTCATCCACATTTTGACTAGACTAATGCAGTCATTTCATAAAGATAAGATAAGATAAAGATAAAGTTCTTTATTTCTCCCCACGCCAGGGGAAATTTGCATTGTTACAGCAGCTTATGTAACAGTAGACGTAGTGATAGAATAAAAATAAGAATAGAACAATAGTAATTATATTTACAATATATACAAGGGTGAGAGATGGGGATAAAGTGTCTTAACAGAAAAAATTAAAAATAAAGTTTAAAAGTGCAAAGATGTGCAGTGCAATAATATCTGTGCAAATGTTATGGTTTGGGGTGGTAATGATATAGTCCAGTTTATGTTAACATCAGCCATGGCCTGGTTGTCTCTTCCATGGTTTTCCTGAGCCTATTTTTGATCGTTCCATTTGTCCTTTCTACTAGTCCTGCACTTTGCGGGTGATATGCACAGTGATTTTTCAGTTCTATCCCTAGTGCTTCAGCTGTTAAGCGTATCACCTCGTTTACAAAATGTGTGCCATTATCTGATCTGATGATCTTCGGTATTCCATATGTGGGAATGTAATGTTTGACTAAACATTTAGCAGTGCTTAGAGCATCGTTTCTTTTTAATGGATATATTTCTACCCATTTAGAAAAGGCGCATATAATTACCAATGCATATTTTCCTTCTCTTGATTCAGTGAGTTCAATGAAATCCATGTGTATTGTGTGAAATGGATGCGGTGGTGTAGGAAATTGTCCTCTTTTTGGCCTTGAATAGCCTTGTGAGTTGTGTTTTAGGCATGTCATGCATTTTGAAATGTGTTGTTTTGCAGAAGTTTCAAAATTTATGGTATAATAATGTTGATTAACTAATGTAACCATCCCTCCTGTTGAGACATGGGTCTTCCCATGGCTCACTAATGCTGCTGCTGCATGGAGAGACTTAGGAAGGACTGGTTTATTGTCAGTGTAAATAATGTCGTTCTTGAACGTTGCTCCTTTGGCTTGCCATGATTTTTGTTCTGCAATGGGAGCTGTTTTTTGTGCAACTTTTAGGATATTAGAGTCTATGTTGGTGGTCACTAAAAGATGAGAGTCCTGTAACATGGCTGCTTCCTTAGCTGCTTTGTCTGCTAAATTATTCCCCCTTGTTGTTTCAGAATAATCCGTTTGGTGTGCAGTACATTTGCATAAGGAAAGACTACGTGGGAGTATTACGGCTTGTAATAATTCTGTCATTTTTGCACTATGTGTGAGAGGCTTTCCTGTAGCTGTGGTTAAGCTTCGCCTAGACCAAATACTCGAGAAATGATGTACAGCATCGTGAACATATTGACTATCTGTCCATATGCATACATCTTGACCTTCAGAGAGTTTAAGTGCACATGTAACTGCGTGCAATTCCGCCGTTTGTGCAGAATACGATGATGGAAGTGCACCTGATTCTAATACTTTTGAGGTAGTGGTTACAGCATAACCAACTCTGTTTTTTCCCAGTTTATCTTTCTGTGCAGAACCGTCAACAAACAGATGCTTCTGGTTGGGTTGTGGTGTCTCTGAAATATCAACACGTGGTTTTGTTTCTTGTTCTATAAGGTCTGTGCAACTATGCGGTGTTCCGTCTATAGGTGTTGCAATTAGTTGTGAGATGGAAACTGTTTTACATGGTTTGAAAGTAATGTGTGGTTGAGAAAGCAGGCTGGATATGAGCCCTAAATGTCTGGGTGTTGTGAGAAACGGGAGTGGAGTTTGCAACAATATTACTTCTACTGTGTGTTCTATATACACTGCTAGCGGATGTAAAAGCAAGCTTGGATACAGTGTGGAAGTCCAGATGCTACTGGATCCAACTTTTCCGAGTAGAAAGCGATCGGTCTTGGTCTGTCACCGCTTCGCTGGGTGAGAACCGCTGTCATGTGTGTGTTTTTATTTGTGATCATGAGAGCAAATGGTTTGTCATAATTAGGTGTAGCGAGGGTGGAACTTGACGCTAATTGCTGTTTTAGTGCTTGAAATGCTTTATTTCCTTCATCTGTCCACTGTATTGGTGCGTTCATGGCCAATTTCTTTCCATATATAAGGTTTTGTAGAGGTTGTGCAAGCCCTGAATATTCTGGAATCCAGGTTCTACAGAAATTGCACAAACCCAGAAAGGACATCATTTGTTGCTTGGTTTTTGGTTTGGGTGTTTCTAATACTGCTGCTTTTCGCTCTGGAGTAATTTGTCTTCCCTGTGCAGATATAATGTGTCCTAGATATCTAACACTCGCTGTCCAGCATTGTAATTTATGCTGTGAGACTTTATGGCCTTGTAGGTGTAGGTGTTTCAGCACTATCAGTGTATTTTCTTTACATTGTTCTTGTGTAATTCTGGTCACCAGTATGTCATCCACGTAAAGCAGCATTTGACCGCCTCTCAATTGGGGACAGGTGGACATTGACATCTGCAATGCTTGTGAATACATAGTGGGACTGTGTGTAAAACCTTGTGGCAGTCTAGTATATGTGTAGGTTTTATCCTTAAATCTGAAAGCAAATAAATCCTGGGAGTCTTTATGCAATGGTACAGAAAAAAAAAAGGCATTTGACAAATCTATTACACTGAAGAATTTGTCTGTTGGCTTCAGGCTGTTTAAAATGGTGTGTGGATTTGCCACCTTGGCCTGTAGGGGCTGTACTATGTCATTCACTGCGCGCAGATCATGCACTAGTCGCCATTTTGAGGTGGTTTTTCTTACTGGAAAAATTGGTGTAATGCATTTTGGAGCCTTAATTTCCCTCAGTATCCCTGCTTTGAGCATGTCTTCTATTGCTGGTGAGATTCCTTCTATAGCTTCTTTTGGGAGTGGATATTGCTTTAGGGCTATATTTGGATGTGGTTTTGTCTCAACTCGTATTGGTGGGAGGTTCTTTATTAGTCCCACATCTGTAGGTCCACTGGACCATATTTGTCTGGGTAATTTGCTTAATTTTTGTAATTGTGAGTCGTCCAATGAGTAATTTAAATTGGTGCGTCATTCAGGTGCATCCAGGTGCGTTTGTGGAGAGACTGGTGTGTAATTTCCTACAGTCTTCTTCCATATGTACATCTCTCTGCTCATGCACCATCCTGACTCATCGGGTGGACCATAATCTTGTCTTTTTGCACGTTCTACAAACGCATTCATATGTTTCCATTCATGTCTATGATCTTTTGTCAAGGAGACATGTGGGTCATGTTGGTGACTTAATTTCTGTTGTTCAGATCTCAGTATAACTGAGCAGCAACTCTGACCCGTGTGTGACACAAAAAGATGTTGGACACAGATTGTGGTCGGATTCTTCAGTTTATGGACTTGCTGGTCGTATCGCTCATCTGGACCTGGTGTGTTTTTATATCTCAATGTGCAGTGGAGTTCTGTGCTTGGCATCTCCTCCACTTCTCTTCCTTCCTACATTACATTCATGAGCTTTTCTCTGGCTTGTTGGAGAAGGGCCTCAGTCTGATTCAAGTCAGTCAGATCGAGGCTCCAATATTAATGTGGCTCTGCCATTCCTTCTCTTAACATTTCAGTTTGTTCTTCCACTATGGCAGTTGTCATTCCTCCATCCATAGTGGGATTGATAGCTATTTTGAGAACTGTCAAAAGATCTCTTCCTAAAAGATTTAAAGGGCAGGAGGGATCTCTTGTCCGCTATCTAGGTCTCTTATGGTAGCTGGTTGAGTCATACGCTGCTGCATAACATGTCCGGAAGCTGATCTAACCCAAATGGTTTTGTTAGACATTTTCATTTCAGGAAAGGGTTGACGTACAACCGTGGTACATGCCCCACTATCACATAGGAACATGTATGACTTTCCATTTATGGTTAGTTTTCTCATTGGTTCTGTGAGTTGTTTGTCTTTTAGTAGGCTAAAAATGTCAAGTTGGATGTGGCTGCCTGTATCTTCACTTATGTCAGATGTTGTTGTGCATATGGGCTGTTTTGTTGCAGCCTTTTCCTGCACTGCAGCTTTTTTTACAAGCTGGGTTTCAATTTCTGTTTGGTTCTCTAGTTACGATGACTGCTGTGTGTTTTATCTGCAGTCTCTGGCCATGTGGCCTGGCTTGTGACAGATATAACATCGATTGTTTAGTCTGTCGTTGCGTCTTAAATCTGACTCACTCTGCTGTGGACGCGGCTGGGATGGATTGTATCTAAACCCTCTGCCTCTCCCACGTCCTCGACCTCTTCCTCTGTCTGGGAAAGGGTTGTGTCCCTGATAAGCGAGTACATTTTGCGCATCAACAAGGAAAACAGTTTTTTGTTCTTCCTTGTCCTTGTGCTGTTTTTCATAATGTTTGGCCTGTATCTTGATGCACCCAGTATTTTTGCACTTTTTCTCTCACTGGTGTTCGTAATCCTTTTATGAAAAACATTTTCAGCTGTTGTTGGTAGGCGCTGCCTGCGTCCTCATTTACTGGAACGCCTGAGTTTTGTCTGTAGACCTTTTCTAGTCTACGTCTATAATCTGCTGCATTTTCTCCCTCTCTCTGGGTGGTTTCAGTTATGGCGTTAAAATTAGACCGTTGCGGCCATTCTCGTTTGATTCTTTCCATCAGTGCTTGTATATGCTCTAACAGATTTTGTGAATCATATCTCAGGACCTGACCAGCTAATGTGCCAGTATAGTCACCTCTGATTCTGTGCCAGTCGGATGTCAAAACATCTATAAGGCAGTCTGTGAGTTCATGTCCATTTAGCTTATAACTCAGTAATATACCTCTTATGTCGCGTTCAAACTTGTCAAGGTTATCTTTCGGGTGTGGTATGTCTTTTGTCGCTCCATGGTCTGTAAACTAGCATGGTCGGGGTTGGTCAACATTTGGTCTGCCTTGGTCGTCTTGCTCGCCCATAGGTTGGCCAAACCTAGGGTTCGCAACGTCTATGAGTGGACACTGTGCGTCTTCAGTCAGGGGCGATCCACAGTCCTCACAGTCTTCTATGTCGTCATATTCTTCTTGATCACTATCTGATCTCGTTCTAAAACGGTCTACAACCTTGTTCAGGTCTTTATGTGGGTACAAAGTCTTTCAGCTTTTTTCTTTTTACCTTGTGTTTGGGAAATTTCAGTTTTCAGATTAACTTGGAGATTTAGAACCTCTTTTGTGTCCAATTTACCATTAAAGTTATGTTTTCTCATCCATCTCATACTTAATTGTCCTGTTCCTGGATGACTTTTCTCCATAAATTCTCCATCCTTTGACAAGGGTTGAGACGATTTATTGCCCATTTTCCCTTTCCCTTTCTGAAACAATGTAATTTGAAAACTATTTCGTCTGCTGTATCAGGATCTATTTCTTCTGTGACATTTATTTTTCCTGATTCATTAAATATTTCCATTTGCAGACGTACTGCTTCAAATGGAGATGGATGAGTCCAAAAATTTTCAGTTTTACTTCTCTAGTTATTGATACGAAATAGAATTACCAAACTCATTTAGTTGTAAACTATGTAGGTTCCTTTTAGGATGTCACAAGCATGAGGTGGAATTGGGTGAAGTTCCTCTACCAAGCTTCTACAGTAACTAATTTACTGCGGATAGAGCTTACCCAAAACACCGCTTGTACGTAATCCTAATCGGATAAAACAAAAAATTGAGATCGCAACTTCCTAAAGTTATAATATGCGTATCTCAAACACAAACAGACTCATTCACACTTTTTTGTATCACTGACTGGATACCCGTGCCACTGACTGGACACCTAATACCTCTGACTGGGTATTTTTAACAGTACTGACTGACTGTTCTATAGCGCTTTTCGTCCAGTATGTCGGACTTTAAATGCTTTTCGTCCAGTATGTCGGACTTTAAATGCTCGCCACGAGCAGCCCGCCTCGGGCCTGACAATTGTCTAGATTCCCAGAATCTTTATGTGTCTTATACTCACTTTAATGATTCTCTGATGTTCGGATGATTGACCAATCGAACGGCAGGAGGTCCAGTTCTAACCCCGGCCCAGAGCCGAATTCACGTCCTGGGACTTTTTCAGTCAACATGGTTGACTGACTGTCGACAGATTTACGGGTCGTCCCTCCTGTCGCTGACCGGAACAACAATCCTTAGGGCGCTGGTTTGAAGGACCAAGATATTATGTCAGGGAAAAGCCCAGCTTATATGACACCTGCAGAGAGAATCAAAAAAGGAGTCAGAGACATTAATTTCTTTGTACAAAGGGCACCCACTCAGAGCAGAGATAAAGTGCGCTGAGCAGTTCCTTGTATCTTTATTTATAACAAACATACAATAGTGGGTGTGAATGTCTGTTGTAGGAGGAACTAGTCCTCATGTGGGTGTGTGTAAGCATATGGAAAAGTACTGAGACAGTCAGAATGGAGAGCTACTAAAGCGATTAAGTAAAGACAAAATAATTGATAAAATAATTGCTACAGCATATGGATTACTCAAGCATATAGGGCGTGTATGATCATGTGAACATTTAATTTTCTCCTAACAGAAGTACTTGTGACAGAAGTGGAGAGACACACAACCGTGGCTCATCTCATGTTTTGCGCTGAATAGTTTTTAGTACTTATTTTCTAAAAAATAAATAAATAAAAACTGTTTTGTGCAGAATAGTTTGTACTGCTTGTTGTTTTCTAAAAAAAAATGTTTTCATGAAATGTTCTTTTTAAAGTTTTTCTGTAGAATAGTTTTTTATGAGGTGTTTTCTATAAAAATGTTTGTTTGTTTTTTTTAACAAAATGTTGTTTTCTAAAAAAATGTTTTTGTGTAGAATAGTTTTTTTTTTAAATTTTGTTTGATTAGGTTTTACCGCTTGTTTTCAAAAATGATAAAATATTTTTGTGTACAATAGTTTTTATAAAATGTTGTTTTCAAAAAAAATTGTTTCTGTGTAGAAAAGTTTTTATAAAATGTTGTTAGTATTTGTTTTCTAAAAAGAAATTAAAAATAAAGAATGTTTTTATTTTAAAACAAATAAAATGTTTTTTAGTACTTTTTCCCCAAAAAATTTTTAGTACGTTTTCTTAAAAAAATAAATAAAAAATGTTTTTAGTACTTGTTTTATTTTTAAAGTAAATAAATAAAACGTATGGTGCAGAATAGTTTTTAGTACTTGTTTTATAAAATGTTTTACTACTTGTTTTCAAAAAATTATTAAACGTTTTGTTTGAATCACAGTTTAAGGTATCGTGTTTCAGGAATGGTAACTCTATGAATGTGTAGTTGCCCAATTGCAGGCTGGACTCTCAAGGCAAACTCGACATTTTCCTCCTCTGTTGTTTCAGCTTAATTTATTTGACGGTGAGACACAGCAGGCAAAAGTGTAAATGTTGTGTTGGCAAATTTACAGGCCTAATCACAGGAGGTAAAGCGAAAAAAACTCTTTTGCCTGTTTTTGGTCAGCACCCAAACCCTCGAGAGTTCGTTTGAATCTCTGTGACAATTTGGCATACATTGTTGAACTTTTCTTTTCAGTTCTTGTTTGAAAGTGCATTTTATGTTATGGTTGATTGTCTTATGATTCCTCTCCTCACTAGTTCCTCCCTACAGCATCTCCTATGCTGTCACCCTTAAAACGTTAAGATGGAAAGAGACAGTCAGACCTCAAAGCTCTACAGATACAAAAACATGACGACACCCAACCTTCCCCTATTTTTTCTTTCTTTTCTTCTTTTTTTTATGTCAGTGTTCGGTGTGTGTTGTGTAGTGTGACTCCAATGAGTTGTCCTCCCTTCCCATGTGTAAACTGGCCTGTTGAATCCTGCTCTGCCCAAACAATCCCTGCTGCGAACTCAGCACAGGTTCTGTTCAGCGGTGGCTAGCCCTTCTTTCTGCCTTTTGTCACCAGAAGTTAGTAGCTCTTTACAAATTAGAATTTGTTTTTATTCAAGTCAAATTGTTAAAGGGCACAATGGTGTGACATGATGTCACAAGTGCACATGTCCAGAGTGTGAATGTAAATTGTACATAAATTGTACACCGAGTGTGCAATGTAGCACCGGGTGCGCTCGTCTCCTCCATGGGCTGTGTGATTGTGTAAAAAGACGATCAGTCGTGGCTTTTTCTGAAAGATCAGTGGGAGACATTCGATACTTTTCATCCTGCTCATCTTTATGTATATTACCTGTTTTGTTGTACGCTGAATGTTGTACAATACATGCAGCTTCATGTTTAAAGAAAAATCCTTAAAGGAAAATCTTTTGCATTTTTTGCTTCAAAAGGCATGTCATATCTACTTTTTAAATGTATTACAAATATCTGTATGTTTGGTTTACCACCTTGTCACTGAACCGTTAAACTTAGCATGTAGAGAATACAGCTTGCTTTGTGGGAAAAAACTTGCATTTAATTTTAATCATGACATTTTTTCTGCTGAAAAACAACAGTCGTGGTAGAACCAGGGTGAAACCATTTTACTTGCAAGCATTGCTATTTGTGCCGAAGATATATTTAAAATGTTTAAGACATCTTTTGTTGTGTCAGGCTGTGTGCTATTGTAAAGTGTACAGACAGTTACATTGAATTTTGGAAACAAAGTTTTAAAGTTAAAAACGTCTTGCATGCTCGTTTGTTTTTTATTCTTCTTTTCTGTCTGACATGATGCTGAAGATGTGGGACGAATCAGAGAACAGAGGAATGGCACAGTAAAATTACACTGAAATGTTAGGCGTGTACTAGGAATAGATTCACCTCAGTGATTGTAGTCGTATTTAAAGCAGACGTACAAGCGCAGTACTTATTCTCTCTGTTAGAGTTGAAGCCGCGTAATGTTCAATTCATTGTATTTTGTAATTTGTGAAAGAGTAGCTTGTTATTTTTTTTTGTCCTATAGCCCACAACTGATAACGGTTACGTTTTCTAAAATGAGATTTTACGTTGGATCGATTGCATTTGACGGCTCTCTGTAGGCTTTTAAAGGAAGAAAACATAAGCTTTAGAAACTTTATATTTAAATCACCCCTGAATTTATAACTTATAGTATTTTCTCCATTTACCCTTATAAAAAATGAAGGAGCAGCAAATGTAATAATATGTAGAAAACCATTAAACATAATGTGCCATAATGTATTTACCTCTATTTATGATAGAGTTGTGTTGGCCCAAACTTCAGAGTCAATTGCTGAGTGATAACTTACTGTAAGCCTCAGGTTAAACTTTTCACCTATTTTAGGTAAATCCCTTTACAAGATACAGCAATGACAAAAATTCTCTTCAGACGGTCCCATCTTTCTTTACTTCACAAATTAAGTGTGGGTGGGTTTTTTTTGTTTGTTTGTTTGTTTTTTAGTTTTATTCCTACTTGCTGCAGAACTGCAGAGCAGGACATTTCTTTACAAAAACAAAATGGATCAATACTTGTTGGACAAGAACTTCTGTAAAAAGATTCCTTTCTATCACAGCTCTGTTTGTATGTTCTTCAGTCTTTGTCAATTTGCTAGATGAATTGAGCATGTGTGTGTGTGTGTGTGTGTGTGTGTGGTGTGTGTGTGGTGTGTGTGTGTGTGTGTGTGTGTGTGTGTGTGTGTGTGTGTGTGTGTGTGTGTGTGTGTGTGTAGACTCTTCTTCAGCCAAGTCCTTGTATTGCTAGTCCAAGTCACATCAACTGCCAACTGCAGTGTAACTCTTCATGTGTTGAAGAAAATTGTTAGCCTTCTCCATTCACTCAATCCTTGCACCAAACATCAAGACCCGAACAGTATGGATTACCCCACAGTCAGCGTTATAACCCTCCAAAACAAAGAACTCTGCAGGTTTCTTCTTTCCCATTGATCAGAGGGTGGTTCTGAAGTACCATCTACCAGACCCCACTACTTTGGATTGCCATACCGCTCTTTTCAGGTGCACCTCTATGCAAGCGGGGAGGTTTTCCAACCTCGGTCGTTTAGAGGGTACAGGCTCGGCTATATTTTCCTGAGAAGTCTCTCGGAGATGCTGCTGCATGACCATCTTCAGCACGCTCCAGTCGTTGGAGGTCAGCGTGGCTGAGATGACTAGAGGCCTCGGCCTTTCACCCTCCTCCAGCTGATAGAAGCAGAGTTCCCCTTTTTTTGCTTTGTTTTATTTTGAGTCCTGTCCTCAGATTAGTCATTAGTTAATTCTTGGATATTTTCGCTGATTCTTGCATACTTCTTATCTTCCTCATGAAAATCCTCAAATGAGACCAAACATCCACATTATTGTCTGTTTCCGTTATTGAGACATATGTCAGGGAATAAAACGTGAGTTTGTAGTCAGTGAAATGTCTTTATTGAAGCTGCTCTGTCACATTGGTTTTAAGAGAAGGAGAGTACTTGAAGTTGGGTCTCACCCAAGGAATTATAAAGTTGCTCATAAAAAAACAAAACAAGAGGCCTACTTCAGGGCTTGTAAAGCACCTCAGATCATTGAATTATTACAGAATTTTTCAAAAATTTTTGATGCATTATTTATTTTAAATACTTATTGTGTATCGTAAAAAAAATTTACTTTGCTGTCAGTATCCCCATTTCATTGTTTCCCTCTATACGTGGCAGTGCCAAGGTGCCATGTACTAATATAAAACCACTGCAGCAGTTTCTAGCAATGATGTGATGCTACATGTGTTTTCTGTCGTTCCTCCAATGTGTTGTTTAGCTCAAGCCTTGCATATGGAATCATTTGTGACCAGTTTTAGAGAATAATGAGTCGAGAGGCATTCAAGTCACTGTTTTTATCCTAAAGCAAGAGACCGGTGCAGTTTGTTTTATTTTATTTTTTTTTAATTTTTGCTTTGTTTTATTTTGAGCTTGTCCTCAGATTCGTCATTAGTTAATTCTCGGCTATTTTGGCTGATTCTTGCATACTTCTTATCTTCCTCATGAAAATTGTCAAATGAGACCAAACATCACATTATTGTCTCTTTCCGTTACTGAGACATACGTCAGGGAATAAAACATGAGTTTGTAGTCAGTGAAATGTCTTTACTGAAGCTGCTCTGTCACATTGGTTTTAAGACAAGCAGAGTACTTGAAGTTGGGCCTCACCCAAGGAATTATAAAGTTGCTATAAAACAAACAAACAAGAGGCCTACTTCAGGGCCTGTAAAGCACCTCAGAGTTTCAGCCATAGTTAGATATCGTCATCATCCTCCTTACCAACCCCTCAACAGAAAAGCTGTCCAATGTACCTTTTGTTCAAATTTCCTGGGTGCACATCTGGTCTGATGAGAGGTGTGGGGATGGTGGAGAGACACACTAGACAGTACCATTTTTGTTCAGACGGACACCTCTCCCGTCTAGACTGATAAACCTCTGTCTTTAGATGCAGGGAGGGGAGAGGGGGACATGTCTGGTCGTGGTTAGAGGTGTGGGGAGAAGCAATGGACAGTAGCATTTTGGTTCAGAGGATGCAAAATGGAGAGAGAGGAGAAAAAGCAAGAGAAAAAGCTGCAGATAATGCTAGACACACAACTTTTTAGTTTAAATTTCCCAGGTTTGTCTCTCAAAGACCATTAAAAAACTCTGTCAGAGGATGGAAAACAGAAAAGTCTATAAGAATGCAGAGAGGGGAGAGTGAGGGGGACATGTTTGGTTCTGCATAGATAAGCCTCTGTCAGTTAAGGAGGGACTTCCGGGGGGAGGGAGAGGTAGAGAGGAAGAGGGTTCTTGTGTTCAAACGGACACCTCTGGTCCCGGTGAGAGGTATAGGGAGAAATACTGGACAGTAGCATTTTGGTTCAGAGGATGCAAAATGGAGAGAGAGGAGAAAAAGCTAGAGAAAAAGCTAGAGAAAAAGCTGTAGATAATGCTAGACACACAACTTTTTAGTTTCAAATTTCCCGGGTTTCTCTCAAAGACCGTTAAAACGCTCTGTCATAGGACGAAAGGGAGGGGTAGGGGGGCATGTCTGGTTCCTTGAGATAAGCTTCGGTCGGTTAAAAACAACCGTTGGGGGAGGGACTTCCGGTAAAAACAACCGTTGGGGGGCGTGGGAAGGCGGGACTTCCGGCAAAACGAAAACATCCGGTTGGGGGCGTGGTAAGGCGGGACTTCCGGTCAAAACAGCCGTTAGGGGCGGGACTTCCGGTAAACACGGCCGTTGGGGGCGGGACTTCCGGTCAAAACAACCGTTGGGGCGGGACTTCCGGTTTAAAACAACAATGAGCGTTGGGGCGGGACTTCCGGTTGTGACGTGGCAGCTTCTGATTGGGACCTGTCAAAATTTGACGAAAGGTGGTTTATAGCACTCTC
>JALBFV010000046.1:0-24155 GCA_027123335.1 Amphiprion clarkii
GCTTATCGGCTAATTCTTGGAAAGTGGGCGTCGCTGCTTCTATCTGCTGCAGTCCAGGCTCCCATTCACCCGCATGTATTTTCCCCTTCCTGCTGCTGTAGTCAAAATTCAAGACTATGAATGCATGGGAGTTTCCCCTGATAAGCAAAAGTGGGCGTGTATTTGCATATGTGGCCACTCCCTTTTCTCTATATAAGGCTGACAATTTCCCTCCTCTGTCCACATGCCGAGCTACACTTTCACTATCCACTGTCCCAGCTCCCTGGCACAAAACAAGGTAAAGGCTTACTTTGATGCTAAAAAAACTAGCTTAACCGATTACTTTTGCTGCTCTGATTCTTCACAGGCTAGTCCTTTTCATGTGCATGTCTTAGTTTCTTGCGAAGGTCAGACTATTAGAACTTTCTTGCAATACTTACACGGGAAACTAGACGAGGAATTTACTAGTTCTACTTCTAAACCGCATATTGCTGTGCCTAGGACCCCTAGTGGTCGTATTAAGCGTATCAACTTTAATGCTTATGGTTCTTTATATATAGCTAAGAAACATTGCTCGTGGTCTTTTGGCAAAACTAATGGTAAATCCCCGACTCAGTATTTTACACTTCCGGATCCTGTTACTTCTCCTAAGGCTGAAATACTTAAAGATCTTGTGCAGGATTGTGTCGAGAACTGGTACTTTACAGTTGACGACCTTGAAAGAGAGCACCCGGACTTCTACTGGCGATGTATGAGCACAGGTACCGATAGACAATTACATTTGACTTTAAATTTAGTTAAAGAGCGATTTATAGCGGCACATACTTTAGGTGCGTGCTTCCATAAACATTTTACTACAGTAACAACTGTTCCTAACAACTTTATTACTACTTTATTGCAATTAAATAATATTAACGTTAAAGACTTTTGCCAGGACTTGTATAATTGGGCGCATCATAGATCAAACAAAAAGAACGCGCTAGTATTTCAGGGTCCTCCTAACACCGGAAAAACATTACTTGCCAGTGCTATAGCGGCCGTTACACCTTTCTACGCCTGTGTTAACAAAACTAACGAAAACTTTCCTTTTGGCGATTGTCACAACACTGCCTTAATCTGGTGGGAAGAATGCGTGATTACAAATAAAAATGTAGAAGATGCTAAATGTATATTAGGTGGAACACCGGTTAAAATAGACAGGAAAGGGCGATCTCAAAAACTGATTCCTAGAACTCCGGTGCTTATTACTACTAACCACAACTTTGGCGTAGTGCATAGCGGTAACTGTTTAGATTTCACGCATAAACAAGCGTTGGAAAGCCGTGCCTTTATCTATCTCTTGACACACTCTTTAGATGGTCTCGGCATTACTTATCCAACGACTGAAACGGCTATTGAGGCTATATCTGCTCTTTATTCTTATAACGCACGACAACAGTCTTTTAGAAGATATACTGAACAGGATAGTTGAACATGCCTCCTCCCAAGCGCAGAGGTACTGGCTGGACAGCTCCGGGGTATAACTACCTCGGTCCTTTTAACACAGAGGATCAGGGCGAGCCTGTGAACGAATTAGACAAAGCAGCGCAAAAACACGATCACGCGTACACCCAAATGCAAGAAGCGGGCGAGAACCCTTATGTCCAATACAACAAAGCGGACGAAGAAATGCTGGCAGAAATAAAAGACATTCCGGGTCCTATGGCAGCGGTGGCTAGAACGGCGTGGCGTGTTAAGCGACAATTGACAGGTACACCTGGTATACCTTTAGTAAACTATGATCCCATTATACCTGATAGACCTGAACTAACAAAAACCAGATGGTTTGACATTGACCAAGACTTATTTCCTGATGCTCGACAGCAACAACCTAAGGAATATACTGGACAATGCTTACATAAAATATATGGTCCTAGCGACCTATATGGCTTAGACGTACTTAGTCCTCAGCATTTCCAAATACAAACTGGTGTAGACCTGTACGCACCGGTATCTGACCTTACTAACACACAACATCTAAATTTACAATTACGTTACTGGTACATGGCTTGGTGGAACGACTTCTTCTTAAACAGTCCTAATGACTTTCTAGCCCGTGACATTGAACGTACCATACGTGCCTTACGCATTTCTGAAAACCCTGACTTTTATAGGCGTGCTTGGGAAACCAGGTACAAACAACAGCGCTACTTACAATTACACCCTAATTCTTTGCTTGAGTGGAAACTTAAAGCACAATGTAACGGATTTTCAGGTCGAGAATACTTTGAAGAGATGTGTGTACCTATAGGTTTTACACATCCCGAACTATCTACAAGTGACCTTAAGATTGACAAGATTTGTACTAGAATTATTTCTAATCAACATCCTGACTTTATTATCGATCCAGAACAAAGACATATTACTAGACGTCCCATTAATATTCCTGTTGCACAACCTACTAAACCTATTACAATACCATTACCTAAACCACCGGTAGACGTGCCCGTAGTCATTAAAGACCCCGTGCCTTTACCACCACCTCCCGTAATACCATTGCCTGAACCAGAGCCCGCACCTGAACCAGAGCCCACTAGACCCAATTTGCCATTAGACCACGGGTTCAATCCCACGACCCATAAACCCGATACCACTTCTCACATTGATTTTGATCCTTTCTTGCCCATAGGTCCAGTGAAATCGGACGATAAAGAGAACCAGGACCCTAACAAGCGAGGTCCTAGCACTGACGATCCGGACGAAGACACGGGCGGCGATACCGATTCGAAGCCACCCCCAAAAAAGAAAACGAAGGGCGATAGCGATCCAGGTGCGAGCACTAGTCAGCAATTACCTCCTACACCAGGTTCGGCGAGCGCGGGAGCAGGCATGTCGGGCGATAATCACGACGTGGACGTGGTGTCGGGAGGCGGCATGGTTACCAGAAGTACTAAGACGAACAGCTGCGTCTGGTCTGATACTACTGTAACCACGACCATTTCCCGTACCATTTTTCTCAAAGTGGAGCAGGACCCGCGAGAGTTTAACATCTGGTCGGCGACCGATCCCAAACCGGAGCACGCGCTGCCCTATTTGGTCGAGACCGCGTGGCAGTACTTAGACTTCAACGAAGTGGGCAAGCACTTTTCGCCCAAGGACTGGTGGTTGTTATCGCAACGTGCTTCTTCTTTCAAGCCCAGTGCGGTAACAACGTCCTATTCCGGGCTGAGAATGTACGTGCACTGTCAGCACTCGAGCGGGGACCACAGCGCGAACCCTTATCCTCAGGGAACTTTACAATACTGTGTCAGGGAGCCGGGACAAATACCTTACACGCACTGTGGCAGGTACTATTCTAAAAAAACTAGCGGAGCTGACACTTTCAGCTACTCTAACCTCAAAGACGACCCTAACGAAATACTGTCTATGCAACGCTACTGTTATCAGACCCACGAGCTGGTTAAGGGTCAGTTCCCTCTGTACTTGCCTTCCTGGGGCGACGTGCACGAGGCGGGTCCTGAATTTCAGTTCTCGGTCACGCACCTGATCGATACAAAACCGTGCTCTCTGAGCCACATGAACTTGAGCCTGACCAGAGACAACATCCCGGACATCACGGACGAAAGCGGGAGAATGAACACCTCGGCTCCCACGGACCTGACAGACATTATGAAAAACCCACCGAGCTCTCACGTGGTGACGCCCTTGCCCACTTACACGGCGGGCATAACCTATCCACCCTTAGACTCCTCGCGTGCTCTTCTGGGAAACGCAGACGTATTGGCACAAACAGATACGAACGCGGTTCCCTACGCGCAAACGGGGCACGTGATCTACAAGCCGAGCGACAAGACGACCTCTCTCAGCCAGAGCGTGCTGGATCCTCTGGGGTTCCCGTGCGGTGCATTCGGTCGAAACACCTTGACCTCGTCACAATATAGTTTAAACCCTATATATTATGGCAGGGACTCGGTCTTCGACTTCACCAATGTCCCGAACCCCTCGGGCGAGATGCGTGTTTGGTGCCCCTTGCCTAATATTCCAGGCGGGGACACCATATGCGACGTATTTCCCGTGAAACACGGGGACGCTTTCCCGATGGTCTTGTTCAAGATCAGACCGGAGATGACCCAGGACCAAGCGTGGCTGGACCTGACCGCGACGCTGGACGTGTCGATTTCAATCACGTGGGACTTTACTCCCGCGAATACCACGTCTGTCTTCCCGTGGACACCTTGGATACCTAAACTGAGAACATACTCGGTCGGTGACAACAAGTGGAAGGACGGAAACGCGCTGACGAGATCGGACAATGACAAAAAGCCGATGAATCTGCCCGCGGGGCCACCCGTGATGATGTTCTAACCCGTAAAACACACCGATGCTGCTGAAACGTAATAACGATTATAAATGACTTTCCGCTAACTTTCTCTCTCTTGTCTCCTAGAAAAAAAAGTGATCCGGGCCTGGAAAAAATTCATAAAGGGACAGAGACCTAAGAGGCAAGCCTTGGGACTGTCTAATGCCGAAAAGACCCGCTTCATCCGAGCCAAACAAGTTACCCTCTGGCGCTACTAGCGCGGAAGGTCAGAGCTCACGTTCCGCACAAAATGCTTCCCCTGCAGATCTACCGAGAGCACCCGACGATGAACCGCAGCTTGTCACTCCTGGCAATTCTCCTAGCCGTGGTGGCGATCGTTCTAGCCCTGCTTTGCTCATGGCACCCAGAAAACGTCGGCCTTTTGCTCGAAAACAGCAACTGCACAACTTACACCAAGACGACGACGGAGACATGCGAGTGGAACTGACCTGTCCCGAGACTGACAGCAGCGAGGAGGAGTGCGAGGCCCAGGTTCCCAAACACCTGTTGAGCCTTAATCCCTTACCACCCTTTCCCTACAAAGCCCTGGTTGACCACAACAACACCTATAGGAGTCTCCTCACCCGGTGGCTTGAAGACGGCGGAGACCCCGTGGCGCTTGACGATTGGGAGCTTGGGCTCTTTATCAAGTCCCCGTGTCAGCACGACGACGAGCCCAAGAGCAACTTCAACAGGCGAACCACTAGTTATTACAATCCCGGGGACCACACCTTTGCCACAGTCATGTTGCACAGGTGCAGGTGCCTACCCTGTACTGCTCGTTGGCAGTTCTTTTCCTGGTGGCAGAGCCTGGCTGAAATCACTGCCTCAAAGTCGAGCAACGAAGATCCGAAGGTCCGCCTCAGTCTGGTTGCCAATAAAAAAAATGCCCAGCGGGAGCAGGAGTGAGAATGGCTTTCACCTACTGCATCATCCTCCTTCTTACGACCCTGGTCGTGCTCTGTGCTCACATTTTACTATAATCGCTGACCCTGCTAATCCGTGGCACACGTATTTTAAGCACACTCTGTTACCAGCTTTGACCGGTAAACTTATTTAGCTTGCGACTGCCAATCGAACCGGTCCCTTAAAGGTGATAGAGAGAACTAAGGCGTGAGCCGTTACACCCGTGCGATAAAAAATAAGGTGTGACTGTACTGATTATTTGTGGCATCCAATAAAAATTTGATGATAATCTTGTGTGGGAGGTCTTATTGTGTATATAAGGAGGTCCTTATGAGCCAGTTAGTCACTTTGACTCTGGACACCGGACCGTGCACATCATTGAAAAGCAATGGATACTTCTGCAGACAACCCAGCTGACTGGAAAGTGGGAGGTACTTCATCTTACTGGGACCGCCCTAAGAAGGTTGTACCAATTGCTAAGGTACCTCCCTTTAATCCATCATGTGACTGTTTTGCATGCAGAGCTGATAACAGACGGGGAGATGATGCAACAGATACACCTAATGGAACAGGCGGAGCAGTACCAGGAAGAGGTGGACGGGTTCCTGAAACTACGCCTACACTTGGGGTCTGGCTCGATTCCAGGCAAGAGGGTGGAGGTCCAGTGCGGCGACGCCCAAGACAACGCCCATTCTGGGGATACTCCTCAACCAGAGGTGTTATCTTTGCTGACAGTGATGATGAATAGACTGGATTATTTATGTCATTCTGTTGATGCAATAAAGAAAAAATTGAAAATATAAAAAATAAACCATGGTTTTTTTTTTATATTTTCAATTTTTTCTTTATTGCATCAACAGAATGACATAAATAATCCAGTCTATTCATCATCACTGTCAGCAAAGATAACACCTCTGGTTGAGGAGTATCCCCAGAATGGGCGTTGTCTTGGGCGTCGCCGCACTGGACCTCCACCCTCTTGCCTGGAATCGAGCCAGACCCCAAGTGTAGGCGTAGTTTCAGGAACCCGTCCACCTCTTCCTGGTACTGCTCCGCCTGTTCCATTAGGTGTATCTGTTGCATCATCTCCCCGTCTGTTATCAGCTCTGCATGCAAAACAGTCACATGATGGATTAAAGGGAGGTACCTTAGCAATTGGTACAACCTTCTTAGGGCGGTCCCAGTAAGATGAAGTACCTCCCACTTTCCAGTCAGCTGGGTTGTCTGCAGAAGTATCCATTGCTTTTCAATGATGTGCACGGTCCGGTGTCCAGAGTCAAAGTGACTAACTGGCTCATAAGGACCTCCTTATATACACAATAAGACCTCCCACACAAGATTATCATCAAATTTTTATTGGATGCCACAAATAATCAGTACAGTCACACCTTATTTTTTATCGCACGGGTGTAACGGCTCACGCCTTAGTTCTCTCTATCACCTTTAAGGGACCGGTTCGATTGGCAGTCGCAAGCTAAATAAGTTTACCGGTCAAAGCTGGTAACAGAGTGTGCTTAAAATACGTGTGCCACGGATTAGCAGGGTCAGCGATTATAGTAAAATGTGAGCACAGAGCACGACCAGGGTCGTAAGAAGGAGGATGATGCAGTAGGTGAAAGCCATTCTCACTCCTGCTCCCGCTGGGCATTTTTTTTATTGGCAACCAGACTGAGGCGGACCTTCGGATCTTCGTTGCTCGACTTTGAGGCAGTGATTTCAGCCAGGCTCTGCCACCAGGAAAAGAACTGCCAACGAGCAGTACAGGGTAGGCACCTGCACCTGTGCAACATGACTGTGGCAAAGGTGTGGTCCCCGGGATTGTAATAACTAGTGGTTCGCCTGTTGAAGTTGCTCTTGGGCTCGTCGTCGTGCTGACACGGGGACTTGATAAAGAGCCCAAGCTCCCAATCGTCAAGCGCCACGGGGTCTCCGCCGTCTTCAAGCCACCGGGTGAGGAGACTCCTATAGGTGTTGTTGTGGTCAACCAGGGCTTTGTAGGGAAAGGGTGGTAAGGGATTAAGGCTCAACAGGTGTTTGGGAACCTGGGCCTCGCACTCCTCCTCGCTGCTGTCAGTCTCGGGACAGGTCAGTTCCACTCGCATGTCTCCGTCGTCGTCTTGGTGTAAGTTGTGCAGTTGCTGTTTTCGAGCAAAAGGCCGACGTTTTCTGGGTGCCATGAGCAAAGCAGGGCTAGAACGATCGCCACCACGGCTAGGAGAATTGCCAGGAGTGACAAGCTGCGGTTCATCGTCGGGTGCTCTCGGTAGATCTGCAGGGGAAGCATTTTGTGCGGAACGTGAGCTCTGACCTTCCGCGCTAGTAGCGCCAGAGGGTAACTTGTTTGGCTCGGATGAAGCGGGTCTTTTCGGCATTAGACAGTCCCAAGGCTTGCCTCTTAGGTCTCTGTCCCTTTATGAATTTTTTCCAGGCCCGGATCACTTTTTTTTCTAGGAGACAAGAGAGAGAAAGTTAGCGGAAAGTCATTTATAATCGTTATTACGTTTCAGCAGCATCGGTGTGTTTTACGGGTTAGAACATCATCACGGGTGGCCCCGCGGGCAGATTCATCGGCTTTTTGTCATTGTCCGATCTCGTCAGCGCGTTTCCGTCCTTCCACTTGTTGTCACCGACCGAGTATGTTCTCAGTTTAGGTATCCAAGGTGTCCACGGGAAGACAGACGTGGTATTCGCGGGAGTAAAGTCCCACGTGATTGAAATCGACACGTCCAGCGTCGCGGTCAGGTCCAGCCACGCTTGGTCCTGGGTCATCTCCGGTCTGATCTTGAACAAGACCATCGGGAAAGCGTCCCCGTGTTTCACGGGAAATACGTCGCATATGGTGTCCCCGCCTGGAATATTAGGCAAGGGGCACCAAACACGCATCTCGCCCGAGGGGTTCGGGACATTGGTGAAGTCGAAGACCGAGTCCCTGCCATAATATATAGGGTTTAAACTATATTGTGACGAGGTCAAGGTGTTTCGACCGAATGCACCGCACGGGAACCCCAGAGGATCCAGCACGCTCTGGCTGAGAGAGGTCGTCTTGTCGCTCGGCTTGTAGATCACGTGCCCCGTTTGCGCGTAGGGAACCGCGTTCGTATCTGTTTGTGCCAATACGTCTGCGTTTCCCAGAAGAGCACGCGAGGAGTCTAAGGGTGGATAGGTTATGCCCGCCGTGTAAGTGGGCAAGGGCGTCACCACGTGAGAGCTCGGTGGGTTTTTCATAATGTCTGTCAGGTCCGTGGGAGCCGAGGTGTTCATTCTCCCGCTTTCGTCCGTGATGTCCGGGATGTTGTCTCTGGTCAGGCTCAAGTTCATGTGGCTCAGAGAGCACGGTTTTGTATCGATCAGGTGCGTGACCGAGAACTGAAATTCAGGACCCGCCTCGTGCACGTCGCCCCAGGAAGGCAAGTACAGAGGGAACTGACCCTTAACCAGCTCGTGGGTCTGATAACAGTAGCGTTGCATAGACAGTATTTCGTTAGGGTCGTCTTTGAGGTTAGAGTAGCTGAAAGTGTCAGCTCCGCTAGTTTTTTTAGAATAGTACCTGCCACAGTGCGTGTAAGGTATTTGTCCCGGCTCCCTGACACAGTATTGTAAAGTTCCCTGAGGATAAGGGTTCGCGCTGTGGTCCCCGCTCGAGTGCTGACAGTGCACGTACATTCTCAGCCCGGAATAGGACGTTGTTACCGCACTGGGCTTGAAAGAAGAAGCACGTTGCGATAACAACCACCAGTCCTTGGGCGAAAAGTGCTTGCCCACTTCGTTGAAGTCTAAGTACTGCCACGCGGTCTCGACCAAATAGGGCAGCGCGTGCTCCGGTTTGGGATCGGTCGCCGACCAGATGTTAAACTCTCGCGGGTCCTGCTCCACTTTGAGAAAAATGGTACGGGAAATGGTCGTGGTTACAGTAGTATCAGACCAGACGCAGCTGTTCGTCTTAGTACTTCTGGTAACCATGCCGCCTCCCGACACCACGTCCACGTCGTGATTATCGCCCGACATGCCTGCTCCCGCGCTCGCCGAACCTGGTGTAGGAGGTAATTGCTGACTAGTGCTCGCACCTGGATCGCTATCGCCCTTCGTTTTCTTTTTTGGGGGTGGCTTCGAATCGGTATCGCCGCCCGTGTCTTCGTCCGGATCGTCAGTGCTAGGACCTCGCTTGTTAGGGTCCTGGTTCTCTTTATCGTCCGATTTCACTGGACCTATGGGCAAGAAAGGATCAAAATCAATGTGAGAAGTGGTATCGGGTTTATGGGTCGTGGGATTGAACCCGTGGTCTAATGGCAAATTGGGTCTAGTGGGCTCTGGTTCAGGTGCGGGCTCTGGTTCAGGCAATGGTATTACGGGAGGTGGTGGTAAAGGCACGGGGTCTTTAATGACTACGGGCACGTCTACCGGTGGTTTAGGTAATGGTATTGTAATAGGTTTAGTAGGTTGTGCAACAGGAATATTAATGGGACGTCTAGTAATATGTCTTTGTTCTGGATCGATAATAAAGTCAGGATGTTGATTAGAAATAATTCTAGTACAAATCTTGTCAATCTTAAGGTCACTTGTAGATAGTTCGGGATGTGTAAAACCTATAGGTACACACATCTCTTCAAAGTATTCTCGACCTGAAAATCCGTTACATTGTGCTTTAAGTTTCCACTCAAGCAAAGAATTAGGGTGTAATTGTAAGTAGCGCTGTTGTTTGTACCTGGTTTCCCAAGCACGCCTATAAAAGTCAGGGTTTTCAGAAATGCGTAAGGCACGTATGGTACGTTCAATGTCACGGGCTAGAAAGTCATTAGGACTGTTTAAGAAGAAGTCGTTCCACCAAGCCATGTACCAGTAACGTAATTGTAAATTTAGATGTTGTGTGTTAGTAAGGTCAGATACCGGTGCGTACAGGTCTACACCAGTTTGTATTTGGAAATGCTGAGGACTAAGTACGTCTAAGCCATATAGGTCGCTAGGACCATATATTTTATGTAAGCATTGTCCAGTATATTCCTTAGGTTGTTGCTGTCGAGCATCAGGAAATAAGTCTTGGTCAATGTCAAACCATCTGGTTTTTGTTAGTTCAGGTCTATCAGGTATAATGGGATCATAGTTTACTAAAGGTATACCAGGTGTACCTGTCAATTGTCGCTTAACACGCCACGCCGTTCTAGCCACCGCTGCCATAGGACCCGGAATGTCTTTTATTTCTGCCAGCATTTCTTCGTCCGCTTTGTTGTATTGGACATAAGGGTTCTCGCCCGCTTCTTGCATTTGGGTGTACGCGTGATCGTGTTTTTGCGCTGCTTTGTCTAATTCGTTCACAGGCTCGCCCTGATCCTCTGTGTTAAAAGGACCGAGGTAGTTATACCCCGGAGCTGTCCAGCCAGTACCTCTGCGCTTGGGAGGAGGCATGTTCAACTATCCTGTTCAGTATATCTTCTAAAAGACTGTTGTCGTGCGTTATAAGAATAAAGAGCAGATATAGCCTCAATAGCCGTTTCAGTCGTTGGATAAGTAATGCCGAGACCATCTAAAGAGTGTGTCAAGAGATAGATAAAGGCACGGCTTTCCAACGCTTGTTTATGCGTGAAATCTAAACAGTTACCGCTATGCACTACGCCAAAGTTGTGGTTAGTAGTAATAAGCACCGGAGTTCTAGGAATCAGTTTTTGAGATCGCCCTTTCCTGTCTATTTTAACCGGTGTTCCACCTAATATACATTTAGCATCTTCTACATTTTTATTTGTAATCACGCATTCTTCCCACCAGATTAAGGCAGTGTTGTGACAATCGCCAAAAGGAAAGTTTTCGTTAGTTTTGTTAACACAGGCGTAGAAAGGTGTAACGGCCGCTATAGCACTGGCAAGTAATGTTTTTCCGGTGTTAGGAGGACCCTGAAATACTAGCGCGTTCTTTTTGTTTGATCTATGATGCGCCCAATTATACAAGTCCTGGCAAAAGTCTTTAACGTTAATATTATTTAATTGCAATAAAGTAGTAATAAAGTTGTTAGGAACAGTTGTTACTGTAGTAAAATGTTTATGGAAGCACGCACCTAAAGTATGTGCCGCTATAAATCGCTCTTTAACTAAATTTAAAGTCAAATGTAATTGTCTATCGGTACCTGTGCTCATACATCGCCAGTAGAAGTCCGGGTGCTCTCTTTCAAGGTCGTCAACTGTAAAGTACCAGTTCTCGACACAATCCTGCACAAGATCTTTAAGTATTTCAGCCTTAGGAGAAGTAACAGGATCCGGAAGTGTAAAATACTGAGTCGGGGATTTACCATTAGTTTTGCCAAAAGACCACGAGCAATGTTTCTTAGCTATATATAAAGAACCATAAGCATTAAAGTTGATACGCTTAATACGACCACTAGGGGTCCTAGGCACAGCAATATGCGGTTTAGAAGTAGAACTAGTAAATTCCTCGTCTAGTTTCCCGTGTAAGTATTGCAAGAAAGTTCTAATAGTCTGACCTTCGCAAGAAACTAAGACATGCACATGAAAAGGACTAGCCTGTGAAGAATCAGAGCAGCAAAAGTAATCGGTTAAGCTAGTTTTTTTAGCATCAAAGTAAGCCTTTACCTTGTTTTGTGCCAGGGAGCTGGGACAGTGGATAGTGAAAGTGTAGCTCGGCATGTGGACAGAGGAGGGAAATTGTCAGCCTTATATAGAGAAAAGGGAGTGGCCACATATGCAAATACACGCCCACTTTTGCTTATCAGGGGAAACTCCCATGCATTCATAGTCTTGAATTTTGACTACAGCAGCAGGAAGGGGAAAATACATGCGGGTGAATGGGAGCCTGGACTGCAGCAGATAGAAGCAGCGACGCCCACTTTCCAAGAATTAGCCGATAAGCTAGCTTATCGGCTAATTCTTGGAAAGTGGGCGTCGCTGCTTCTATCTGCTGCAGTCCAGGCTCCCATTCACCCGCATGTATTTTCCCCTTCCTGCTGCTGTAGTCAAAATTCAAGACTATGAATGCATGGGAGTTTCCCCTGATAAGCAAAAGTGGGCGTGTATTTGCATATGTGGCCACTCCCTTTTCTCTATATAAGGCTGACAATTTCCCTCCTCTGTCCACATGCCGAGCTACACTTTCACTATCCACTGTCCCAGCTCCCTGGCACAAAACAAGGTAAAGGCTTACTTTGATGCTAAAAAAACTAGCTTAACCGATTACTTTTGCTGCTCTGATTCTTCACAGGCTAGTCCTTTTCATGTGCATGTCTTAGTTTCTTGCGAAGGTCAGACTATTAGAACTTTCTTGCAATACTTACACGGGAAACTAGACGAGGAATTTACTAGTTCTACTTCTAAACCGCATATTGCTGTGCCTAGGACCCCTAGTGGTCGTATTAAGCGTATCAACTTTAATGCTTATGGTTCTTTATATATAGCTAAGAAACATTGCTCGTGGTCTTTTGGCAAAACTAATGGTAAATCCCCGACTCAGTATTTTACACTTCCGGATCCTGTTACTTCTCCTAAGGCTGAAATACTTAAAGATCTTGTGCAGGATTGTGTCGAGAACTGGTACTTTACAGTTGACGACCTTGAAAGAGAGCACCCGGACTTCTACTGGCGATGTATGAGCACAGGTACCGATAGACAATTACATTTGACTTTAAATTTAGTTAAAGAGCGATTTATAGCGGCACATACTTTAGGTGCGTGCTTCCATAAACATTTTACTACAGTAACAACTGTTCCTAACAACTTTATTACTACTTTATTGCAATTAAATAATATTAACGTTAAAGACTTTTGCCAGGACTTGTATAATTGGGCGCATCATAGATCAAACAAAAAGAACGCGCTAGTATTTCAGGGTCCTCCTAACACCGGAAAAACATTACTTGCCAGTGCTATAGCGGCCGTTACACCTTTCTACGCCTGTGTTAACAAAACTAACGAAAACTTTCCTTTTGGCGATTGTCACAACACTGCCTTAATCTGGTGGGAAGAATGCGTGATTACAAATAAAAATGTAGAAGATGCTAAATGTATATTAGGTGGAACACCGGTTAAAATAGACAGGAAAGGGCGATCTCAAAAACTGATTCCTAGAACTCCGGTGCTTATTACTACTAACCACAACTTTGGCGTAGTGCATAGCGGTAACTGTTTAGATTTCACGCATAAACAAGCGTTGGAAAGCCGTGCCTTTATCTATCTCTTGACACACTCTTTAGATGGTCTCGGCATTACTTATCCAACGACTGAAACGGCTATTGAGGCTATATCTGCTCTTTATTCTTATAACGCACGACAACAGTCTTTTAGAAGATATACTGAACAGGATAGTTGAACATGCCTCCTCCCAAGCGCAGAGGTACTGGCTGGACAGCTCCGGGGTATAACTACCTCGGTCCTTTTAACACAGAGGATCAGGGCGAGCCTGTGAACGAATTAGACAAAGCAGCGCAAAAACACGATCACGCGTACACCCAAATGCAAGAAGCGGGCGAGAACCCTTATGTCCAATACAACAAAGCGGACGAAGAAATGCTGGCAGAAATAAAAGACATTCCGGGTCCTATGGCAGCGGTGGCTAGAACGGCGTGGCGTGTTAAGCGACAATTGACAGGTACACCTGGTATACCTTTAGTAAACTATGATCCCATTATACCTGATAGACCTGAACTAACAAAAACCAGATGGTTTGACATTGACCAAGACTTATTTCCTGATGCTCGACAGCAACAACCTAAGGAATATACTGGACAATGCTTACATAAAATATATGGTCCTAGCGACCTATATGGCTTAGACGTACTTAGTCCTCAGCATTTCCAAATACAAACTGGTGTAGACCTGTACGCACCGGTATCTGACCTTACTAACACACAACATCTAAATTTACAATTACGTTACTGGTACATGGCTTGGTGGAACGACTTCTTCTTAAACAGTCCTAATGACTTTCTAGCCCGTGACATTGAACGTACCATACGTGCCTTACGCATTTCTGAAAACCCTGACTTTTATAGGCGTGCTTGGGAAACCAGGTACAAACAACAGCGCTACTTACAATTACACCCTAATTCTTTGCTTGAGTGGAAACTTAAAGCACAATGTAACGGATTTTCAGGTCGAGAATACTTTGAAGAGATGTGTGTACCTATAGGTTTTACACATCCCGAACTATCTACAAGTGACCTTAAGATTGACAAGATTTGTACTAGAATTATTTCTAATCAACATCCTGACTTTATTATCGATCCAGAACAAAGACATATTACTAGACGTCCCATTAATATTCCTGTTGCACAACCTACTAAACCTATTACAATACCATTACCTAAACCACCGGTAGACGTGCCCGTAGTCATTAAAGACCCCGTGCCTTTACCACCACCTCCCGTAATACCATTGCCTGAACCAGAGCCCGCACCTGAACCAGAGCCCACTAGACCCAATTTGCCATTAGACCACGGGTTCAATCCCACGACCCATAAACCCGATACCACTTCTCACATTGATTTTGATCCTTTCTTGCCCATAGGTCCAGTGAAATCGGACGATAAAGAGAACCAGGACCCTAACAAGCGAGGTCCTAGCACTGACGATCCGGACGAAGACACGGGCGGCGATACCGATTCGAAGCCACCCCCAAAAAAGAAAACGAAGGGCGATAGCGATCCAGGTGCGAGCACTAGTCAGCAATTACCTCCTACACCAGGTTCGGCGAGCGCGGGAGCAGGCATGTCGGGCGATAATCACGACGTGGACGTGGTGTCGGGAGGCGGCATGGTTACCAGAAGTACTAAGACGAACAGCTGCGTCTGGTCTGATACTACTGTAACCACGACCATTTCCCGTACCATTTTTCTCAAAGTGGAGCAGGACCCGCGAGAGTTTAACATCTGGTCGGCGACCGATCCCAAACCGGAGCACGCGCTGCCCTATTTGGTCGAGACCGCGTGGCAGTACTTAGACTTCAACGAAGTGGGCAAGCACTTTTCGCCCAAGGACTGGTGGTTGTTATCGCAACGTGCTTCTTCTTTCAAGCCCAGTGCGGTAACAACGTCCTATTCCGGGCTGAGAATGTACGTGCACTGTCAGCACTCGAGCGGGGACCACAGCGCGAACCCTTATCCTCAGGGAACTTTACAATACTGTGTCAGGGAGCCGGGACAAATACCTTACACGCACTGTGGCAGGTACTATTCTAAAAAAACTAGCGGAGCTGACACTTTCAGCTACTCTAACCTCAAAGACGACCCTAACGAAATACTGTCTATGCAACGCTACTGTTATCAGACCCACGAGCTGGTTAAGGGTCAGTTCCCTCTGTACTTGCCTTCCTGGGGCGACGTGCACGAGGCGGGTCCTGAATTTCAGTTCTCGGTCACGCACCTGATCGATACAAAACCGTGCTCTCTGAGCCACATGAACTTGAGCCTGACCAGAGACAACATCCCGGACATCACGGACGAAAGCGGGAGAATGAACACCTCGGCTCCCACGGACCTGACAGACATTATGAAAAACCCACCGAGCTCTCACGTGGTGACGCCCTTGCCCACTTACACGGCGGGCATAACCTATCCACCCTTAGACTCCTCGCGTGCTCTTCTGGGAAACGCAGACGTATTGGCACAAACAGATACGAACGCGGTTCCCTACGCGCAAACGGGGCACGTGATCTACAAGCCGAGCGACAAGACGACCTCTCTCAGCCAGAGCGTGCTGGATCCTCTGGGGTTCCCGTGCGGTGCATTCGGTCGAAACACCTTGACCTCGTCACAATATAGTTTAAACCCTATATATTATGGCAGGGACTCGGTCTTCGACTTCACCAATGTCCCGAACCCCTCGGGCGAGATGCGTGTTTGGTGCCCCTTGCCTAATATTCCAGGCGGGGACACCATATGCGACGTATTTCCCGTGAAACACGGGGACGCTTTCCCGATGGTCTTGTTCAAGATCAGACCGGAGATGACCCAGGACCAAGCGTGGCTGGACCTGACCGCGACGCTGGACGTGTCGATTTCAATCACGTGGGACTTTACTCCCGCGAATACCACGTCTGTCTTCCCGTGGACACCTTGGATACCTAAACTGAGAACATACTCGGTCGGTGACAACAAGTGGAAGGACGGAAACGCGCTGACGAGATCGGACAATGACAAAAAGCCGATGAATCTGCCCGCGGGGCCACCCGTGATGATGTTCTAACCCGTAAAACACACCGATGCTGCTGAAACGTAATAACGATTATAAATGACTTTCCGCTAACTTTCTCTCTCTTGTCTCCTAGAAAAAAAAGTGATCCGGGCCTGGAAAAAATTCATAAAGGGACAGAGACCTAAGAGGCAAGCCTTGGGACTGTCTAATGCCGAAAAGACCCGCTTCATCCGAGCCAAACAAGTTACCCTCTGGCGCTACTAGCGCGGAAGGTCAGAGCTCACGTTCCGCACAAAATGCTTCCCCTGCAGATCTACCGAGAGCACCCGACGATGAACCGCAGCTTGTCACTCCTGGCAATTCTCCTAGCCGTGGTGGCGATCGTTCTAGCCCTGCTTTGCTCATGGCACCCAGAAAACGTCGGCCTTTTGCTCGAAAACAGCAACTGCACAACTTACACCAAGACGACGACGGAGACATGCGAGTGGAACTGACCTGTCCCGAGACTGACAGCAGCGAGGAGGAGTGCGAGGCCCAGGTTCCCAAACACCTGTTGAGCCTTAATCCCTTACCACCCTTTCCCTACAAAGCCCTGGTTGACCACAACAACACCTATAGGAGTCTCCTCACCCGGTGGCTTGAAGACGGCGGAGACCCCGTGGCGCTTGACGATTGGGAGCTTGGGCTCTTTATCAAGTCCCCGTGTCAGCACGACGACGAGCCCAAGAGCAACTTCAACAGGCGAACCACTAGTTATTACAATCCCGGGGACCACACCTTTGCCACAGTCATGTTGCACAGGTGCAGGTGCCTACCCTGTACTGCTCGTTGGCAGTTCTTTTCCTGGTGGCAGAGCCTGGCTGAAATCACTGCCTCAAAGTCGAGCAACGAAGATCCGAAGGTCCGCCTCAGTCTGGTTGCCAATAAAAAAAATGCCCAGCGGGAGCAGGAGTGAGAATGGCTTTCACCTACTGCATCATCCTCCTTCTTACGACCCTGGTCGTGCTCTGTGCTCACATTTTACTATAATCGCTGACCCTGCTAATCCGTGGCACACGTATTTTAAGCACACTCTGTTACCAGCTTTGACCGGTAAACTTATTTAGCTTGCGACTGCCAATCGAACCGGTCCCTTAAAGGTGATAGAGAGAACTAAGGCGTGAGCCGTTACACCCGTGCGATAAAAAATAAGGTGTGACTGTACTGATTATTTGTGGCATCCAATAAAAATTTGATGATAATCTTGTGTGGGAGGTCTTATTGTGTATATAAGGAGGTCCTTATGAGCCAGTTAGTCACTTTGACTCTGGACACCGGACCGTGCACATCATTGAAAAGCAATGGATACTTCTGCAGACAACCCAGCTGACTGGAAAGTGGGAGGTACTTCATCTTACTGGGACCGCCCTAAGAAGGTTGTACCAATTGCTAAGGTACCTCCCTTTAATCCATCATGTGACTGTTTTGCATGCAGAGCTGATAACAGACGGGGAGATGATGCAACAGATACACCTAATGGAACAGGCGGAGCAGTACCAGGAAGAGGTGGACGGGTTCCTGAAACTACGCCTACACTTGGGGTCTGGCTCGATTCCAGGCAAGAGGGTGGAGGTCCAGTGCGGCGACGCCCAAGACAACGCCCATTCTGGGGATACTCCTCAACCAGAGGTGTTATCTTTGCTGACAGTGATGATGAATAGACTGGATTATTTATGTCATTCTGTTGATGCAATAAAGAAAAAATTGAAAATATAAAAAATAAACCATGGTTTATTTTTTATATTTTCAATTTTTTCTTTATTGCATCAACAGAATGACATAAATAATCCAGTCTATTCATCATCACTGTCAGCAAAGATAACACCTCTGGTTGAGGAGTATCCCCAGAATGGGCGTTGTCTTGGGCGTCGCCGCACTGGACCTCCACCCTCTTGCCTGGAATCGAGCCAGACCCCAAGTGTAGGCGTAGTTTCAGGAACCCGTCCACCTCTTCCTGGTACTGCTCCGCCTGTTCCATTAGGTGTATCTGTTGCATCATCTCCCCGTCTGTTATCAGCTCTGCATGCAAAACAGTCACATGATGGATTAAAGGGAGGTACCTTAGCAATTGGTACAACCTTCTTAGGGCGGTCCCAGTAAGATGAAGTACCTCCCACTTTCCAGTCAGCTGGGTTGTCTGCAGAAGTATCCATTGCTTTTCAATGATGTGCACGGTCCGGTGTCCAGAGTCAAAGTGACTAACTGGCTCATAAGGACCTCCTTATATACACAATAAGACCTCCCACACAAGATTATCATCAAATTTTTATTGGATGCCACAAATAATCAGTACAGTCACACCTTATTTTTTATCGCACGGGTGTAACGGCTCACGCCTTAGTTCTCTCTATCACCTTTAAGGGACCGGTTCGATTGGCAGTCGCAAGCTAAATAAGTTTACCGGTCAAAGCTGGTAACAGAGTGTGCTTAAAATACGTGTGCCACGGATTAGCAGGGTCAGCGATTATAGTAAAATGTGAGCACAGAGCACGACCAGGGTCGTAAGAAGGAGGATGATGCAGTAGGTGAAAGCCATTCTCACTCCTGCTCCCGCTGGGCATTTTTTTTATTGGCAACCAGACTGAGGCGGACCTTCGGATCTTCGTTGCTCGACTTTGAGGCAGTGATTTCAGCCAGGCTCTGCCACCAGGAAAAGAACTGCCAACGAGCAGTACAGGGTAGGCACCTGCACCTGTGCAACATGACTGTGGCAAAGGTGTGGTCCCCGGGATTGTAATAACTAGTGGTTCGCCTGTTGAAGTTGCTCTTGGGCTCGTCGTCGTGCTGACACGGGGACTTGATAAAGAGCCCAAGCTCCCAATCGTCAAGCGCCACGGGGTCTCCGCCGTCTTCAAGCCACCGGGTGAGGAGACTCCTATAGGTGTTGTTGTGGTCAACCAGGGCTTTGTAGGGAAAGGGTGGTAAGGGATTAAGGCTCAACAGGTGTTTGGGAACCTGGGCCTCGCACTCCTCCTCGCTGCTGTCAGTCTCGGGACAGGTCAGTTCCACTCGCATGTCTCCGTCGTCGTCTTGGTGTAAGTTGTGCAGTTGCTGTTTTCGAGCAAAAGGCCGACGTTTTCTGGGTGCCATGAGCAAAGCAGGGCTAGAACGATCGCCACCACGGCTAGGAGAATTGCCAGGAGTGACAAGCTGCGGTTCATCGTCGGGTGCTCTCGGTAGATCTGCAGGGGAAGCATTTTGTGCGGAACGTGAGCTCTGACCTTCCGCGCTAGTAGCGCCAGAGGGTAACTTGTTTGGCTCGGATGAAGCGGGTCTTTTCGGCATTAGACAGTCCCAAGGCTTGCCTCTTAGGTCTCTGTCCCTTTATGAATTTTTTCCAGGCCCGGATCACTTTTTTTTCTAGGAGACAAGAGAGAGAAAGTTAGCGGAAAGTCATTTATAATCGTTATTACGTTTCAGCAGCATCGGTGTGTTTTACGGGTTAGAACATCATCACGGGTGGCCCCGCGGGCAGATTCATCGGCTTTTTGTCATTGTCCGATCTCGTCAGCGCGTTTCCGTCCTTCCACTTGTTGTCACCGACCGAGTATGTTCTCAGTTTAGGTATCCAAGGTGTCCACGGGAAGACAGACGTGGTATTCGCGGGAGTAAAGTCCCACGTGATTGAAATCGACACGTCCAGCGTCGCGGTCAGGTCCAGCCACGCTTGGTCCTGGGTCATCTCCGGTCTGATCTTGAACAAGACCATCGGGAAAGCGTCCCCGTGTTTCACGGGAAATACGTCGCATATGGTGTCCCCGCCTGGAATATTAGGCAAGGGGCACCAAACACGCATCTCGCCCGAGGGGTTCGGGACATTGGTGAAGTCGAAGACCGAGTCCCTGCCATAATATATAGGGTTTAAACTATATTGTGACGAGGTCAAGGTGTTTCGACCGAATGCACCGCACGGGAACCCCAGAGGATCCAGCACGCTCTGGCTGAGAGAGGTCGTCTTGTCGCTCGGCTTGTAGATCACGTGCCCCGTTTGCGCGTAGGGAACCGCGTTCGTATCTGTTTGTGCCAATACGTCTGCGTTTCCCAGAAGAGCACGCGAGGAGTCTAAGGGTGGATAGGTTATGCCCGCCGTGTAAGTGGGCAAGGGCGTCACCACGTGAGAGCTCGGTGGGTTTTTCATAATGTCTGTCAGGTCCGTGGGAGCCGAGGTGTTCATTCTCCCGCTTTCGTCCGTGATGTCCGGGATGTTGTCTCTGGTCAGGCTCAAGTTCATGTGGCTCAGAGAGCACGGTTTTGTATCGATCAGGTGCGTGACCGAGAACTGAAATTCAGGACCCGCCTCGTGCACGTCGCCCCAGGAAGGCAAGTACAGAGGGAACTGACCCTTAACCAGCTCGTGGGTCTGATAACAGTAGCGTTGCATAGACAGTATTTCGTTAGGGTCGTCTTTGAGGTTAGAGTAGCTGAAAGTGTCAGCTCCGCTAGTTTTTTTAGAATAGTACCTGCCACAGTGCGTGTAAGGTATTTGTCCCGGCTCCCTGACACAGTATTGTAAAGTTCCCTGAGGATAAGGGTTCGCGCTGTGGTCCCCGCTCGAGTGCTGACAGTGCACGTACATTCTCAGCCCGGAATAGGACGTTGTTACCGCACTGGGCTTGAAAGAAGAAGCACGTTGCGATAACAACCACCAGTCCTTGGGCGAAAAGTGCTTGCCCACTTCGTTGAAGTCTAAGTACTGCCACGCGGTCTCGACCAAATAGGGCAGCGCGTGCTCCGGTTTGGGATCGGTCGCCGACCAGATGTTAAACTCTCGCGGGTCCTGCTCCACTTTGAGAAAAATGGTACGGGAAATGGTCGTGGTTACAGTAGTATCAGACCAGACGCAGCTGTTCGTCTTAGTACTTCTGGTAACCATGCCGCCTCCCGACACCACGTCCACGTCGTGATTATCGCCCGACATGCCTGCTCCCGCGCTCGCCGAACCTGGTGTAGGAGGTAATTGCTGACTAGTGCTCGCACCTGGATCGCTATCGCCCTTCGTTTTCTTTTTTGGGGGTGGCTTCGAATCGGTATCGCCGCCCGTGTCTTCGTCCGGATCGTCAGTGCTAGGACCTCGCTTGTTAGGGTCCTGGTTCTCTTTATCGTCCGATTTCACTGGACCTATGGGCAAGAAAGGATCAAAATCAATGTGAGAAGTGGTATCGGGTTTATGGGTCGTGGGATTGAACCCGTGGTCTAATGGCAAATTGGGTCTAGTGGGCTCTGGTTCAGGTGCGGGCTCTGGTTCAGGCAATGGTATTACGGGAGGTGGTGGTAAAGGCACGGGGTCTTTAATGACTACGGGCACGTCTACCGGTGGTTTAGGTAATGGTATTGTAATAGGTTTAGTAGGTTGTGCAACAGGAATATTAATGGGACGTCTAGTAATATGTCTTTGTTCTGGATCGATAATAAAGTCAGGATGTTGATTAGAAATAATTCTAGTACAAATCTTGTCAATCTTAAGGTCACTTGTAGATAGTTCGGGATGTGTAAAACCTATAGGTACACACATCTCTTCAAAGTATTCTCGACCTGAAAATCCGTTACATTGTGCTTTAAGTTTCCACTCAAGCAAAGAATTAGGGTGTAATTGTAAGTAGCGCTGTTGTTTGTACCTGGTTTCCCAAGCACGCCTATAAAAGTCAGGGTTTTCAGAAATGCGTAAGGCACGTATGGTACGTTCAATGTCACGGGCTAGAAAGTCATTAGGACTGTTTAAGAAGAAGTCGTTCCACCAAGCCATGTACCAGTAACGTAATTGTAAATTTAGATGTTGTGTGTTAGTAAGGTCAGATACCGGTGCGTACAGGTCTACACCAGTTTGTATTTGGAAATGCTGAGGACTAAGTACGTCTAAGCCATATAGGTCGCTAGGACCATATATTTTATGTAAGCATTGTCCAGTATATTCCTTAGGTTGTTGCTGTCGAGCATCAGGAAATAAGTCTTGGTCAATGTCAAACCATCTGGTTTTTGTTAGTTCAGGTCTATCAGGTATAATGGGATCATAGTTTACTAAAGGTATACCAGGTGTACCTGTCAATTGTCGCTTAACACGCCACGCCGTTCTAGCCACCGCTGCCATAGGACCCGGAATGTCTTTTATTTCTGCCAGCATTTCTTCGTCCGCTTTGTTGTATTGGACATAAGGGTTCTCGCCCGCTTCTTGCATTTGGGTGTACGCGTGATCGTGTTTTTGCGCTGCTTTGTCTAATTCGTTCACAGGCTCGCCCTGATCCTCTGTGTTAAAAGGACCGAGGTAGTTATACCCCGGAGCTGTCCAGCCAGTACCTCTGCGCTTGGGAGGAGGCATGTTCAACTATCCTGTTCAGTATATCTTCTAAAAGACTGTTGTCGTGCGTTATAAGAATAAAGAGCAGATATAGCCTCAATAGCCGTTTCAGTCGTTGGATAAGTAATGCCGAGACCATCTAAAGAGTGTGTCAAGAGATAGATAAAGGCACGGCTTTCCAACGCTTGTTTATGCGTGAAATCTAAACAGTTACCGCTATGCACTACGCCAAAGTTGTGGTTAGTAGTAATAAGCACCGGAGTTCTAGGAATCAGTTTTTGAGATCGCCCTTTCCTGTCTATTTTAACCGGTGTTCCACCTAATATACATTTAGCATCTTCTACATTTTTATTTGTAATCACGCATTCTTCCCACCAGATTAAGGCAGTGTTGTGACAATCGCCAAAAGGAAAGTTTTCGTTAGTTTTGTTAACACAGGCGTAGAAAGGTGTAACGGCCGCTATAGCACTGGCAAGTAATGTTTTTCCGGTGTTAGGAGGACCCTGAAATACTAGCGCGTTCTTTTTGTTTGATCTATGATGCGCCCAATTATACAAGTCCTGGCAAAAGTCTTTAACGTTAATATTATTTAATTGCAATAAAGTAGTAATAAAGTTGTTAGGAACAGTTGTTACTGTAGTAAAATGTTTATGGAAGCACGCACCTAAAGTATGTGCCGCTATAAATCGCTCTTTAACTAAATTTAAAGTCAAATGTAATTGTCTATCGGTACCTGTGCTCATACATCGCCAGTAGAAGTCCGGGTGCTCTCTTTCAAGGTCGTCAACTGTAAAGTACCAGTTCTCGACACAATCCTGCACAAGATCTTTAAGTATTTCAGCCTTAGGAGAAGTAACAGGATCCGGAAGTGTAAAATACTGAGTCGGGGATTTACCATTAGTTTTGCCAAAAGACCACGAGCAATGTTTCTTAGCTATATATAAAGAACCATAAGCATTAAAGTTGATACGCTTAATACGACCACTAGGGGTCCTAGGCACAGCAATATGCGGTTTAGAAGTAGAACTAGTAAATTCCTCGTCTAGTTTCCCGTGTAAGTATTGCAAGAAAGTTCTAATAGTCTGACCTTCGCAAGAAACTAAGACATGCACATGAAAAGGACTAGCCTGTGAAGAATCAGAGCAGCAAAAGTAATCGGTTAAGCTAGTTTTTTTAGCATCAAAGTAAGCCTTTACCTTGTTTTGTGCCAGGGAGCTGGGACAGTGGATAGTGAAAGTGTAGCTCGGCATGTGGACAGAGGAGGGAAATTGTCAGCCTTATATAGAGAAAAGGGAGTGGCCACATATGCAAATACACGCCCACTTTTGCTTATCAGGGGAAACTCCCATGCATTCATAGTCTTGAATTTTGACTACAGCAGCAGGAAGGGGAAAATACATGCGGGTGAATGGGAGCCTGGACTGCAGCAGATAGAAGCAGCGACGCCCACTTTCCAAGAATTAGCCGATAAGCT
>JALBFV010000047.1:0-22646 GCA_027123335.1 Amphiprion clarkii
TAGATTTCATTCATGCTTTCTAATCAGCACCTCCATTCCCACACAAGCATTGGTGTCAAATGTAGCTTCCTGTGGCCATGAAGTGCCTGCAGGTTTCGTACCATTGGACCAGTTATCTGAACAGGCTTTCACCTATCAACAGGTGTTTCATAGTCCAGATATCTTCAGCCGCTTTCAGTAAAGGAGGACTATTAACTGCTAACAACATGGTTCATGGTGGATTATTTTCAGCTGTTTGTCTCTAAAATGTCAGAAAATGGTGAAAGATGTAGATCAGCCCCAGCTTGATAATTATAGTGGCATCTGTGGAGGCAGAGCACCACCCGCTGGCTGCACCGAGCAACAACATCTGATTCTATGTCCAGGTAAATCAAAACTGGATTTCCGTTTCTGTGCTTTTGGAAGATGTTTTCCCTTCATTCAAAAGGTTAGTTGTACCTGACTCATAGTTTCAGATGTTTGTCAACGTCCCTAAAACACAAGGCAACAACAACACACTCACATTTTGGTTTTAACTCCAGTCATGATTGTGGTTTTTCGGTATTTTTACTTGAAACCTGTCCAGAATGATTCCAAACTGACATCAATGTCGTAAAATGTTTTTTAGAAATCTAGCAAAATGTGTCTAAAAGAAAACAATGTCAAAAAACAACTTAAAATCTTTCAAAGATGTCATGAAACTTGTCCAAAACAACCCCAAACCTGTCCAAAACAAGACAGTTTGTCCAAAATGAGGAATAACTTGTTGAGAATGAGTGTGAATGGACAATGAATGATTATTGGTCCTTGAAAATGGAAGAAAATGCCGAATTCTAGATGGAGGGTGAGGAGGATATGGATGGATCCTTATTTCTTCTAAAATACAGTCTTTGGTCGACATTTCACCAACTTTTGAGGCTCTAACATCAGTAGAATCTGATGTGTTAAAGTTTGACCAAATAAAGTTCCAGTCTTTAGATGTTTTGATTTAAAACATGTCCAGAATTACTTAAAATTTGTCCAAGATGACTTTAAATTGTGCAAAATTAAAAAGAATTTGTCAAACAATGGGTAAAGACTGTCCAAAGTTACTTAAAAAGGTCCCTAATGGTAATATTGAATAACTATTGGCTCTTAAAATGTGGAAAAAAAACATGCCCAGAATTAGCCAATTAATTTCCTTAACTGGTTAAAACTGTGTTCAAAATGACTCAGAATGACTTGGGACTTGGCCCAAATCACTTACATTTTTTAAAATGACAACATTAAATTAGTATTGGACCTTGAAAACATAAAAAGTGTAAATGTTCAATCCAGGCTGGTTTAGTGTCTCTATATAGTTCCTTTAAGTGTATATATATGGATGGATCCATATTTCTACTAAAATACAGTCTTTGATCGACATTTCACTGACTTTTGGGGCTCTAACATCAGTAGAATCTGAGGTGTGGAAAGTATGGCAAGAAAACTTTGGTTATTTTGACTTGAAAGATGTCCAACATTACTCAAAGTTAGTCCAAAATTACTCAAAATTTGTCCAGAATGACTAAAAGTTAGTCCAAAATGACCTCAGAGCTGCTGAAAATTACCTCTAACTTGTCAAAAATTACTAAATGACTATGGTTGGATTCATATTTCTACTAAAATACAGTCTTTGGTTGATATTTCACCAACTCTTGAGGCTCTAACACGTTGGCCATTTCGACTTGAAATCTGTCCAAAATTAATCAAAGTTAGTCCAAAATTACTTAAAATTTATCCAGAATGTCTAAAAGCTAGCCCTGAATGACCTCAGAGTTGCAGAAAATTACCTGTAACTTGCCAAAAATTACTAAATTACTATGAATGGATCCATACTTCTTCTAAAATACAGTCTTCGGTCGACATTTCACCAACTTTAGCGGCTCTAACATCAGTATAATCTGATGTGTTGAAAGTCTGATTAAACAGAGATCCATTCTTTTGATATTTGGACCTGAAATCTGTCAAAAAAATGACTTGTAATTCACCAAAACACTTTAAAACTGAAACAAACTTGTCCAAAACATGATAAAATTTTAAAATACCTGAAAGTCTTTCAGAAATGTCTTGGAAATAAAGCAAGGCTTCTTTAATCTTTCTGTGTGGCTTAAAAACCGTCACAGTAAATGATCCTTTCTGTTTTCAGATCCAAAGACGTCGTAAGATCAAGAACTCTCGTCTCTCCAGGTAGGTCTGGTTGGTTGAAGACTGACTGGAGGTCTGAAGGTCATGGGTTTGAATCCTCTACGAGTCGATAGAATTTAAAGTTCTCCTCCCACAGTGAAGATCTGAAGGCTCTGAGAATCCAAGAACAACCAGCGAGAACGGTTTCAATCTTCTAACAGGGTGAAAACTTTAAAGACGACATGGTGAGTGAAGAGTTCAATATGAGCTGAGATAAACTGTGAAGGTTTGTGGAGGTGTGATGGATGAATTCAGCATCTTTGAAGGTTAAATCTGGTCTCGGGTCCTGAGCTGTGGTTCGACTTATTGTGATAGTTGTAGATATCAGACTCTGTGTTTGTAGATTCACTGAATGTTTTACAGTTTAAGCTGTGATGGACTTCAATTGTTCATCACACAACAAATAATTCCTTCAACTCTTCACAACAAGACAGTCTGATTTCTCCAACTATCTCCATCAGTCTCCAACTACTGAAGGCTGGTAAATGTTGTTTTATTGTAGAACCATGTTTTCCTAGCAGTCTGCAGAGAGTCTAGACATCTGGATTCACCTGGAAAACACTCAACAGTTCAACTTTGCATCATGAATCACAATGTCTGGTTCAACTGAAACACAATAATGTTCATTTATGTGTGATTGGCTCCATCTGGTGGACAGTTTATGGAACAACACTGTTTCTATTGTCAGGAAAATATTCACCCAACGGACCGATATGAATCTACAACCCCAGAGAGGATTCTAAAACGTCTTCAGAGAGGTAAAGGCTCACAGAACGTTGTCAAAAACGTCGGCTGAGTCTAAAATCTGGAACAAGTTCAAACAGAAAGGGAGGGTTGGAAATAGAAGCATCGTTTTTATTCCATCACTTCAAATTTCCTTCTCCAAAGACATGATGCTGGTGGTCTGGCCATCAGATGGTCTGGATCTGAGTCCAGTAGAAGAAGAAACTGGTCCATGAAGAAGCTGATCTGGTGTCAGCAGTAGGAGGAAGTTGGACTGATAAAGTTAACTGTCAGTAGTTAAATGTTCGGTTCTAAAAGTACTAATACTGGAGTGTTTTTTGCATCATTCTACAATATTTTCCTTTGCAGTTGTGACCGACTACAGCAGTTTCCTTCCTTTAAATGTTTCTTAAAGCCTGTTAAAGGTCAGTTTTGAATAAAACTAGTTTTAGCCGGTCTGGAATTTACTGTTTTTTCTATTAAATTAAATGGCTGAAAGAAAATCCTCCAACAGAAGTGATTCCATTATTTACAGCAGAAGTTGTACTACTTGATGAAATACTACACGATGGTGTATTGAATGAATAACTGAATGTAAAATAAAGTGGTGTTGAAACTTGTCAAAAGCTTTACAGAAATCTAGAAAGAGTATAAAACCATCATCCTCTACCAAATGTGCAGAATCCATCAGATCTAATAGAAGTGGAATGCTGTTATGTATGGATGGATTTAATAAAAACCAGATTGTGTTTCACTCATGATTTTATTCAGACCACTCTGAAGTCTATTGGCCAATGCATGAGGAAACATTAAGTCATCAACATGAAGGAGTGGAATTGGCCTCAGGTTATCAATAATTGTTTTATCCTTGTTTGGTTTTGGTGTTAAAGTAATTCTACTTTGCTTCATTGTTGTTAGTCATGTTTTACCATTTAAACATTCTTTTAATGCTTCAAATAGTAATTCTCTAATATCAGCCCAGAAAAACTGATCAAAGTTGGTTTAAGTCCATCTTGACCTGCTGATTTCCCCAAAGCCATTTTCATTACAGCTCTATCAATCTCTCCAAACATGTCGTTTTAAAGTCAGTTTGAGGAATAAATGGTTTCACTTTTTGAAAGAAGTTTTTGAGTTTGTCTCAGAAAAAGATGGTGAATATAAATGTTGATAGAATCTAAATATTTCATCTGCTATTTCTTTTGGATTGATGACAGTTTTATCATCAACATTTAGAGGCTGATTGCATTTCTGGCTTGTCTTGTTTTTTCTAATCCACTGAAATAGGAACTGTTTTTCTCCCCATCTTCCATCCATGTTGCTCTGGATCATATAAATGCATCTGGTGCTTTATTCAAATACAATTCATCTCATTTAGATTGTAACTGAATCAGTTCTTCTTTATTCCTATCAGATAACACATTCATTTTACAACACTCATTAATATCATTCATCCATTGTCTTTCTGATGCTGTTTGTTTCTCACATTTTCTTTTACAAGAATCAACTGAGTTTTCTCTCACTTTATATTTGAAAAATTCCCATTTACTTCCATAAGAACCAACGTCATCGTCTGACTGAACCCTCCTGTTGTCTTCATTTATGGCCACCAAAAAATATTGTTTCCTTGTCTGAAAAAAATCCAAAAATTGAGCAAAAAGAATATCCCCAAATTTCTGAAATTTTGTAAAACCTTCAGGAAGAAAATTCCAATAATTCCTTAAAAGTTTCCCTAAAAATTTTTATTCAAAAAAATCCCCCTAATTTAGCAAGAAAATTCTTGTAAATATTTTCAAAAAATGAGTAAAAATATTCCAAAAAAATCCGAAGAATATCTAAAATGATTACATATATATCAGTAAAACTTCTAATATTTTCTTTAAGAACATTCACATAAAAAAAACAAAATCCAGCGAATTTCACTGGATTTTGGTTGATTTTTTTTGTGAATGTTCTTAAAGAAACATTTTTAATATTTCTTTTTTTCCACCAAAAAATGTTCAGAAATTTCCCCAAAATGTTGAAAATATGGACATCAGAAGTTTCACTGTAAAAAAAATATATTTTTTCCACATTTTCAAACTTTAAAACGGATCAATTTGACCCTCAGGACGACATGAGGTTTAACTGAAGATCAGATTTTTCTCACCAGACTACAGTAACTGCTCATCTTTTCAGAAATCAGCATTGAATTTCCAGTATTTCTGTCTAAATGTTCTTCCTGTTTCAGGCATTAATGTAACAGTAATTCCACAGTGATCAGTAGTAGGAGCTGCACAGATTTCATTCTGACAGACAGATTTTAAAATGTCTTGAGTTGTCAGCCACAGATCTGTTCTGGATTTACAGCTTCCATTAGGCGTGATCCATGAAAACTGTCTGAAATTAGGATTATTATGTCTCCAAACATCAATTAGGGAGTTATTTGTGCAAAATGTTTTGAGGTTGTGATTGTATTTGTGTGTCCACATATTTGGTAGGGAGTCTATCCAACCATTGGTCAGGAACACAATTAAAATCTCCCCCCACTGAAATATTATCAGTTGGATATTTGGTTTGAAATTCTCTGATAATATCAGAAATTTGTTCTCAGATTCTCCATTCTATCCATAAACATTTACGAGGATCCATGTGTTAATCCTATGGGCAGTTATCTCCTAAATGAATTGAATGAATGGTCAGACAATCAGTGGAGCAGCTCTCCATCTAACAGGTCAGGTTCCTGCAGATCAGAGGGATCTAACCCAGGTGAGATTCTGAGGAACGATTAAGCTGCTCAGAGAGGAAATTCTCCTCTAGCTGCTCACTGCCTTCTTCCAGACATCTATCCTGCTTCCTCTGATAATTCATTTAACTGAGTAGCCTTTTGAGTGGTTCAATGAATCTTCCAGTCACGTCTGTTAACGGCAGCTTTCCTCTTCACGGATTTTGCACTTAGTAAGTTGCTAGTTTTAAAGTTTAGAGGTTTGGACATGAATAACCCCAGAGATCAGTTTAAATAAGGCCACCCACAGCCCCAATGACTTCAGGAGCCTTTCAGAAACTTTTTAGTTATCATCCACACATTAACCCGACTTTTTACCACCAGAGAAAGGAAGATTGGGGAGGCAGGCTTGGAGAAAAACAGAGTCCAAATCTGATTGAGGTAGACAGGAAGCAAAAACAAGAACTGGGACAAATCCAGGTGACAAACAGAGTCCAAGTGGGGAAATCCAGGAGGGGGAAGTGGAGTCCATTTAGGGGACAGAGTCTACACGGACATGTGAGTCTTTATGATCCAGCAGGGAGTGAATGAATGAACAGGGTTTATATAGTGGAGGTGTAACTGCAGACAGGTGAGGTCAACGGACCAATCAGAGCAGCTGATTCACAGAACTAATCAGGACAGCAGGCAGGTGAGTGAGACAGACAGAAAGACAGAGATCAACAGGTGCAGACAGAGGAAGCCAGAGGGACCAGACAAGGACAGAGACGAAACATGGGACGAGAGAGACAAGAGGGACAGACATGACAAACAGAGGAAGACAGAGACAGAGAGAAGAGGAGGAAGAAGGAGAGAAATACAAAAGAGACAGATGACAAAGACAGGAAGAAAAGAGGAGGAAGGAGAAAGAAGGACAGTAGCTAGAACAGGATCACAACAGAGATTTGCTGAATGGAAGTCAACATTTCTACATCACTTTCATCATTTCAAGCCTGATTCTGGCCTTTTTTTCTAATTCAGGTAATTTTTCATCTCTTTATGTTGTTTTTTGTACCATCTTGGTTGTTGTGTTTTTTGGGGGGTTATTTTGTTTGTTTAAACATTGTTTTTGTTGAAAATTGTCCAATTTGTGGCTCATTTTGATCATTTTGTCTCTAATTTTGGTCAGTTTATGTCTTTAGGGTTGTTCTTACTAGAAATTTTGATAATTTTGTGCGTTTCAGCATGTTTTTAAGAATAAAAAAATGTTTAAATCAGACTGTTGATGATATTTGAACAAAGCTCTCTGTAGAAACCTGAGTATTGAATAGAATAAATGTAGACAGCTTGGTGAATGTAAGTGAAGATTTCTGGATCAGTTTGGTCATTTTCAGACTCATTTTGCTCATTTTGTGTCTCATTTGTGTCATTATGTGTTTAATTTAAGTCAGTTTACATCTTTTGGTCTGTTTTTAAACATTTTGCATCTTTTCATGTTGTTTTTGTACCATTTTGGTCATTTTTTGTCTTAATTTGAGTTATTTTGCATCTCTTTGTGTTATTTTGGTAAAGTTTTGGTCATTTTGTGTCTAATTCAGGTGATGTTTCATCTCTTTATGTTGTTTTTTTGTACCATTTTCATCATTTCATGACTCATTTCATGTGTCTTTAAGGTTGTTTTTGTTTCAAATTGTTCATTTTGCTCATATTGGCCATTTGTGTTTCATTTTTCATCTCTTTTTTTGGTGTGTTTTGTTCATTTTTATTTCTCTTTTTGCTCATTTTGCATCAGTTTAGGTTGTTTTTTCATTTTGTTTATTTTGTGTCTCATTTGGTCACTTTGTTGTTAATTTGGTCATTTTGCATTTATTTAAGGTTGTTTTTGTTGCATTTTTCATTTTGTGTCTTCATTTTTTGTTTTCCATCTCATTGTGTTGTTTTTGTTCCATTTTGCTCATTTTGTGGCTCATTTTAATCATTTTGTGGTTCATTTTGGTTATTTTGTGGTTCATTTTTGTCATGTTGTGTGTCTTTAAGGTTGTTTTTATTTAAAATTGTTCATGTTGCTCATTTTCTTCATGTGTTCATTTGTTCATTCTGTGACTCTTATTGGCCATTTTTGTTTCACTCTGTATCCTCTATTTTTATTTGTCTACTTTTCTCATTTTATCTCTCATTTATGTCATTTTGCATCACTTTCAGCTTGTTTTTGTTCCATTTTGACAACTTTGTGTCTCAGTTTGATCATCTCTAATCTCTCTTTGGGTTATTTTTGTCACATTCGTCCATTTTGTTGCTGATTTTGATTGTTTTATAGATTAGATTCAACTTTGCTGTCATTGTACAAGTACTAAGACAGTAAATGCATTTTTTCAAAGTCCATTGTGATGTCAGTGAGAAGAACTCCTAACAACTGTTACCACATTCCATATTCTGAAGAAAAACATTGAAAGACTTGAGAAAGTCAGTTGAACACACAAACCTTGGAGATATTGGAGAGTTGTGGTCAAGATTTCAAGTGTGAAACTTGTGAAGACATTATGAAGAAAGACTGAGAGAAAAATGAAGCCTCCTCAGCCAGATAGGAAACATTCAGGTAAGACAGAAGTCCAGACAACGAGCTGCAACTCAGCCCCAAATATCAAACTACACACTGACATGTTAGATTGAAGTTTTCACAACACTGACAACCAACATTTGCTCATTTTGTGTCTCATTTGTGTCATTATGTGTTTAATTTTGGTCAGTTTACATCTTTTGGTCTGTTTTTAAACATTTTACATCTTTTCATGTTGTTTTTTTGTACCATTTTGGTAATTTTTATTGTCTTAATTTTAGTAATTTTGCATCAGTTTAAGGTTGCTTTTTTCATTTTGTCTCATTTTGGTCATTCATCTTTCTCTGCTTCTTTCTCTGCAGATTGCCAGGATTTCTTAAGAAGTGCCTCACGATGGTCCCTGAACGTCGACCCAAACTGATGGAGCTTCTGCATCATCCATGGCTGAGATAGAAACACCACTCAGACACAACACAAACATCACATGACAGATAAAGCCTTAATTATCCTTCATATTTTTTTTAAAAAGTAGAAAACATCCTCATCTCATCAAGGAGAGATGACAAAATCTCAATCAAACCACCGCGTACTGGCAGCTGTAGAGAATATAAGGATGATAGAACTTACTAAACACGAAACTTCGCAAACTCGCTGTAACAGGAAATACACCGTTATTTCCAAAGTCTGCACGGAGTCTCACAGACTTCATAAATGAGTAAAACATGCAGACTCGTTCGTACTCGATGGGAATCAAAATTAATAAAATAAATTAATATGAACAATACAATAAAAAATAACTAGAAATTACCAATCCAATAAAAATAACTAAAATACATCAAAATTAACAATACAATAAAAATGATTAAAATCAATAAAAATTACCAATACCATAAAAATAAATGAATTAATTATGAATTAAAAATGCAATAGAAATAAATAATATGAATAAAACTTAATACAATAAAAATGATTAAAATAAGTAAAAATTAACAATACAATAAAAAAACAATAAAAATGAACAATACAATAAAAATAAATAAAATAAATAAAAATTACCAAAACAATGAAAATCAATGACATGAATAAAACTAACAATATAATAAAAATAAATGAAATAATTAGATAGTAATACTACAATAAAAATTAACAAAATACATAAAACCTACTACAATAAAAATGAATAAGTTTTAAAAAAATATCAATACAATAAGAATAAATAAAATAATTAGAAATTAATAATACAATAAAAATGAATAAAAAATATAAAACCTAATACAATAAAAATGAACAAAATAGAAAGGATTGAAATAAATACAATTTGACAATACAATAAAAAATAATGAAAATTACCAATACAATAAAAATAAATGAAATAATTAAAAATCAACAATACAATAAAGTTATTAAAATCAAGAAAATTGACAATACAAAAAATGACTAAAATAAATGAAATTACCAAAACAAAAAAATAAATGTAAAAATTAGAAATTAATATTACATTAAAAATAACAGAAATAAATAAAACTTAATGAAATAAAAATGAATAAAATAAAAAATTATCAATACAACACAAATAAAAGAAATAATGAAAATTAATATTACAATAAAAATGAATAAAATCAATAAAAATTAACAATACAATAAAATGATTACAATAAATACAAGTTGACAATAGAATAAAATTAAATTAAAAAATAAAATTAACAATATGGTTTAAAAAAATGAAATAATTAGAAATTAATCATACAATAAAATCAATAAAACTTAATACAAAAAATTAATAAAATAAAAAATTATCAATACAATTAAAATAAATAAAATAATTACAAATTAACAATACAATAGAAATTTAAGAAATAATGAAAATTAACAATATATTAAAAATGACTAAAATAAATCAAATTACCAAAACAATAAGAAATAAATGCAATAATTAGAAGGTAATAATACAATAAAAATAAAAAAATAATTAAAAAAATATGTAAATACAATAGAAATACATACAATAATTAGAAATTAAGAATACAATCAAAATCAAAAAAAATAATCAAACTAATAACAATAGAAATGTATAAAATAGAAAAAATTAACAATACAATAAAAATTTATGAAGTAAGGAAAATTGACAATACCAAGAAAATTCATAAAATAATGAAAATTAACAATGCAATAAAAATTTTGAAAATAGAAAAAAATAATACAATAAAAATTAATGAAATATTGAAGGTTAACAATACAATAAAAATTACTAACATCAATAAAAAAATTGACAATACAATAAAAATAACTAAAATTAATATAAAATTACCAAAACAAAAAATTAAATAAAAAATAAAATTAACAATATAATAAAATAAATTAAAAAATTAGAAATTAATAATACAATAAAAAATAAAACTTAATGAATAAAAAATATTTAAACCAAAAAACTTTCAATACAATAAAACAAATAAAATGACTAGAAATTAACAATACAATAAAAATTAATAAAATAAATAAAACCTAATACAATAAATATTAATGAAGTATAGAAAATGAGCCACACAATAAAAATGATTAAAATGAATAAAAATTGACAATACAATGAAAAATTTATCAAATAATGAAAATTAACAAGACAATAAAAATTATTAAAATCAATAAAAATTGACAATACAATAAAAATAGTTAAAACCAATAAAAATTGAAAATACAATAAAAGTTACTACAATAAATTAAATTACAAATACAATAAAAATGAATTTAATCAAGAAAAATTAGCAATACAAAAAATTGTTAAAATCAATATAAAAAATACAATGAATATTAATGAAATAATGAAAATTAACATTACAATAAAAATGAATAAAATGAATAAAAATGAATGAAGTAATGAAAATTAACAATATAATGAAAATGAATACAATAAATAAAAACTAACAATACAATAAAAATGGTTAAAATCAATAATAATTGACAATATAATAAAACTGACTAAAATAAATAAAATTACCAATACAATAAAAAATAATGAAATAATTGAAATTACCAAAACAATAAAAATGAATAAAATAAATAAAAGTTAACAATACAATTAAAATTATTAAAATAATAGAAGCTGACAATATAATAAAAACGACTAAAATAAATAAAATTACCAATAAAATAAAAATGAATAAAATCAAGAAAAATTAACAACACAATAAAATGAATAACATCAATAAAAATTAACAATACAATAAAAATGATTAAAATCAAGAAAAATTATCAATACAATGAAAATTGTGAAAATCAATAAAAATTGACAATACAGTAAAAATTACTAAAATAAATGAAATTACCAATACACTTAAAGTGAATAAAGTCAATAAAAATTTGCAATACAATAAAAATCATTAAAATAAATAAAAATTGACAATACAATAAAATTAAGATATAATGAAAATTAACAGTACAATAAAAATCAATAAAATCAATTAAAATTTATGAAATAATGAAAATTAACAATATATAAAAATGATTAAAATAAGTAAAAATTAACAATATTATAAAAAATGATTAAAATCAATAAAAATTGACATTACAATAAAAATTAATGACAAGTAAAAACAATACAATAGAAATTAATAAAAGAGTGTTGGAATTTACGTGACACGAACCGTCTCGAACTCGTTGATAGACAAAATTATATGTCAAACCACGGCGTTCTTGCTGATTCGGAAAGTATAAAGTATTAACTACATATCCGAAAATTTGCGTCCGTCAAAGGCTTTCAGCCCCTGCAATTAAAAGGAATCAAATAAATAAAAATTAGCAACACAATAAACAGAAATAACATAAATATAAATTAACAGTATAATAAAAATGAATAAAATAAATATAAATTAACAATACAATAAAAATTAACTCAACAATGTTTTTCCTCAACATCTCCATGACTTAAACACATTGTGGCCAGAACGTTCCACCTTTGTTAATATATCATATTAGATCAACATTTTATGAAAATCACCAGAGGCCTCACTCACAATTGGAAAACACTCTTTAAATGTTGTTTTGAGAACGTTCCTACTTTGTAATCATAGAACATAATCTGTGTTCCTGACTACATCTTTTGAATGTTGATGCTAAAAGAATCATATTGACTTTACAGGAACATTACTGGAAATGAAAATATTTGTAAAACATAGTTTAAACATTAGACTAAAACATGATTAGAACCTGCAGCTAATGTTATCCAGAGTGGTGGGAACGTTCTCCTGTGGAGCTTCAGAACTTCACCCTCCACTGTGTTTCATGTTTCAGAATGGGAAGCGCCTTTATAGAAGTGGCAGGAAGTGGATTCAGGCTGATCCTGGTTCTGGAGAGACCGGTTCCCTCCGGAGGGCAGCGGAGGTTTGCTGGAGGAGGCGGAGGCCAAGGTAGGCTGTTGGGAGAATCCTGTTTCTGAGGTTTTAGTTTACCTCACAGTAGAACATTCTGAACTGTTTATCACAAGTTTACAAAACCTCACGTCCTCGTGAATGTTAGAAGTATACATGGTACCACCATCTTCCTAAGTCTGAGCCACTCATGCAGGCTTTGAAAAATGAAGGAACTTACGTTACGCAGACTCACTTGTATAAAGTAAAGTTTTAAAATACATGTCGACCTGTCATCGACCCAAGTCTGCACAGTCTGGTGACTTCAAAATGACTACATTTAGGGACTCGCATCTCTCCAAGGCTGCATTAACTCTCACAGACTTGAGGAGATCACGAAGTTTCAGTTGGACCCTCATGTATTCGCCAATGCAGAAAGAACAAGTCTTCTTCCCAAGTCTGTTCAAAGTCTTGTACACTTTGGCAGGTGATGAAATTTACGAATTCTTAAGTACTCACCGATGTTGAAGGTATACGTCGTACTGTCATCTTACCAAGTCTGCACAAACACTGTAGACATTGGAAAATGCCGAACGTTACATTACATGGACTCATTTTTACTCGTAGACGCAGGAAGTGTACATCCTATCGTCCTCTTCCAAAGTCTGTACAAACTCTTAAAATGTTTGACAGAGGACGGTACGACTTCAATTGTCTGCATCACGGAGTAGGAGGAAATCCATGTAACGTAACTTTCGGCATTTTTTAACGTGATAAAATTGCCCTTCATTTAAATTTGCTTCGCACTGACTCATACTTGCTTTCTCAAAAAAAATATAAGATGTATTTTCATCTTCTGAAGTCTGCACAGACTCTGGTAAACTTGAGCAGTTGACGAAACATTCGAAACCTAAAATACACGCCAACGTTGAACGTATGTGTTGTACCATCATCTTCCCAAACTCTTGTGGACTTCTTGAAAGTCTGTCAGAGTAACTGTCATCATTTTCCACTTAATGCTGCTCTGATGCTGTTTTCTGTCAAACCACAAGAACTCATGTTGTTTTTTCTTCCTTCTCTCCTGCAGCCTCCATCCAGCCGTCCGTGGAAAGGGGATCTCTCTTTGAATTGCCTTTCCTGAGGTTTCTTCCCATCTTCCATGGGGAGTTTTTTTCTCGTCTTCATAGAGAGCTTGGGCTGGATCAAGACCTCCTCAAAAATAAAACTTCATTATAATAAATAACACATCATTATAGATTATTTCCGGATTACATTTAGAGTTAAATCCTGGTTAATAAGTTGTTTACACAAAACCAAGTTGAGCTGCACATTTTAGAGGACATTGTGCGTTTATTATATAACGTATTAAAGAGCTACTTTACAGATTCAGATTAATAATTCAAAATATAAGTTCTGGTGTATTATTAGATGCTTTTTCCCCTAGTGGAAATTCACAAGATGTAAAATAAATACAAATTAAAGCCAGCCTCGGCTTTACCAGCTGCAAAATTAAAGTTATCTACATGCAAATGCATTTAAAAGGTGTAATCCCGTTATATAAAATACACTTTTACAAGTTAATTACATTAGTTAAATGCATGGTTGCAAGATTACAAGCCCAAGGTACTGATTTGGCTAAACCTTTTAAGTTGCAAACATTTATTTATGTTTATGTTATTTTGACATAATAATGTTTCACCGACTTAATATTGTGAATAATTTAAAATCGCATTCTTTGCTTTAGTTGATTTCAAACTAAATTCAAATTGAAAAAAGAAAGAAAGAAATAAAGAAAGAAAGAGGTGGCCACGTCTTGTCACAGCATCTATAAAACTGTGGTTAGTTACCAAGTCCATTGCTTACGGCCATACCAGCCTGAATACGCCTGCTCTTGTTTGATCTCGGAAGCTAAGCAAGGTTGGGCCTGGTTAGTACTTGGATGGGAGACCGCCTGGGAATACCAGGTGCTGTAAGCTTTTTACATCTCCTCACAACCTGCACAGGACGCTGTTGCTCATTCTCTGGAGACAGCTGGCAACTAAAACCTCTCTGGGTTATTAAAAGCCAACAAGTGAACTGATTCTGCCTCCACGTCTGCAGGAGACCTTCTCTGTTTCTTGGTTCCTCCTCCGACCACCAGGTGGCGCCTCCTGCTTTCAATTGAGGCTGTATGTGAGAGAGTTAAGGTGGATCAGCTGCAGCTGATGCTGATTTCTTGTTGCTTCTGTTGTGGCTGTTCCTTAGACTGTACAATAAAGATGGGCATATAGCGACTGGCTCCAAAAATGAAGCCTCGACAACGTGTCAAAAACTTGCAGTGCCACTCCGTCCGACAGGGGCTGGCTCCAAAAGGCTCTGGTTCCACAGACCCCAGTTCTACATGGCAAAAAGTAAGAGACGAAAGACTGCTTTTCTGCAGCTCAGGATTTTTTCTTCTCTGACTTCTCATGGTCAAAAGCAGAGATCAGGTGGCCAATCTGAAAATAAGCCAATATTGAATTTCATAGAAAGCGGCAAAATTTTAGTGACATCACGGGGCGCTGCTACTTGATTGACAGTCTGGTCTGGAATGGTTGACAGGCCATGAGGAGACGGAAAAAGCTCACAGCATAACAGCATAACCTTTCTGGAGCTTTTTTCAGGGCCTCCTTTACATTATATCATCATATGGCACGTTTTTACAACATGTTTGAAAAATTGCATTTTTTTTCGACATAGTATAGTAAGGCGTTTTTTTTGCGCCAAAATTCATGATGCTTTTTTTTTCAAAGAAAACCTTTCTGGAGTGTTTTTCACGGCCTCCTTTACATTATTTCATCATATGGCACGTTTTTAAGACATGTTTGAAAAATCGCATTTTTTTTCGACATAGTATAGTAAGGCGTTTTTTTTGCGCCAAAATTCATGATGATTTTTTTTTCAAAGAAAACCTTTCTGGAGTGTTTTTCACGGCCTCCTTTACATTATTTCATCATATGGCACGTTTTTACAACATGTTTGAAAAATCGCATTTTTTTTCGACATAGTATAGTAAGGCGTTTTTTTTGCGCCAAAATTCATGATGATTTTTTTTTCAAAGAAAACCTTTCTGGAGTGTTTTTCACGGCCTCCTTTACATTATTTCATCATATGGCACGTTTTTACAACATGTTTGAAAAATCGCATTTTTTTTCGACATAGTATAGTAAGGCGTTTTTTTTGCGCCAAAATTCATGATGATTTTTTTTTCAAAGAAAACCTTTCTGGAGTGTTTTTCACGCCTCCTTTACATTATTTCATCATATGGCACGTTTTTACAACATGTTTGAAAAATCGCATTTTTTTTCGACATAGTATAGTAAGGCGTTTTTTTTGCGCCAAAATTCATGATGATTTTTTTTTCAAAGAAAACCTTTCTGGAGTGTTTTTCACGGCCTCCTTTACATTATTTCATCATATGGCACGTTTTTACAACATGTTTGAAAAATCGCATTTTTTTTCGACATAGTATAGTAAGGCGTTTTTTTTGCGCCAAAATTCATGATGATTTTTTTTTCAAAGAAAACCTTTCTGGAGTGTTTTTCACAGCCTCCTTTACATTATTTCATCATATGGCACGTTTTTACAACATGTTTGAAAAATCGCATTTTTTTTCGACATAGTATAGTAAGGCGTTTTTTTTGCGCCAAAATTCATGATGATTTTTTTTTCAAAGAAAACCTTTCTGGAGTGTTTTTCACGGCCTCCTTTACATTATTTCATCATATGGCACGTTTTTACAACATGTTTGAAAAATCGCATTTTTTTTCGACATAGTATAGTAAGGCGTTTTTTTGCGCCAAAATTCATGATGCTTTTTTTTTCAAAGAAAACCTTTCTGGAGTGTTTTTCACGGCCTCCTTTACATTATTTCATCATATGGCACGTTTTTACAACATGTTTGAAAAATCGCATTTTTTTTCGACATAGTATAGTAAGGCGTTTTTTTTGCGCCAAAATTCATGATGATTTTTTTTCAAAGAAAACCTTTCTGGAGTGTTTTTCACGGCCTCCTTTACATTATTTCATCATATGGCACGTTTTTACAACATGTTTGAAAAATCGCATTTTTTTTCGACATAGTATAGTAAGGCGTTTTTTTTGCGCCAAAATTCATGATGATTTTTTTTTCAAAGAAAACCTTTCTGGAGTGTTTTTCACGGCCTCCTTTACATTATTTCATCATATGGCACGTTTTTACAACATGTTTGAAAAATCGCATTTTTTTTCGACATAGTATAGTAAGGCGTTTTTTTTGCGCCAAAATTCATGATGATTTTTTTTTCAAAGAAAACCTTTCTGGAGTGTTTTTCACGGCCTCCTTTACATTATTTCATCATATGGCACGTTTTTACAACATGTTTGAAAAATCGCATTTTTTTTCGACATAGTATAGTAAGGCGTTTTTTTTGCGCCAAAATTCATGATGATTTTTTTTTCAAAGAAAACCTTTCTGGAGTGTTTTTCACGCCTCCTTTACATTATTTCATCATATGGCACGTTTTTACAACATGTTTGAAAAATCGCATTTTTTTTCGACATAGTATAGTAAGGCGTTTTTTTTGCGCCAAAATTCATGATGATTTTTTTTTCAAAGAAAACCTTTCTGGAGTGTTTTTCACGGCCTCCTTTACATTATTTCATCATATGGCACGTTTTTACAACATGTTTGAAAAATCGCATTTTTTTTCGACATAGTATAGTAAGGCGTTTTTTTTGCGCCAAAATTCATGATGATTTTTTTTTCAAAGAAAACCTTTCTGGAGTGTTTTTCACGGCCTCCTTTACATTATTTCATCATATGGCACGTTTTTACAACATGTTTGAAAAATCGCATTTTTTTTCGACATAGTATAGTAAGGCGTTTTTTTTGCGCCAAAATTCATGATGATTTTTTTTTCAAAGAAAACCTTTCTGGAGTGTTTTTCACGGCCTCCTTTACATTATTTCATCATATGGCACGTTTTTACAACATGTTTGAAAAATCGCATTTTTTTTCGACATAGTATAGTAAGGCGTTTTTTTTGCGCCAAAATTCATGATGATTTTTTTTTCAAAGAAAACCTTTCTGGAGTGTTTTTCACGGCCTCCTTTACATTATTTCATCATATGGCACGTTTTTACAACATGTTTGAAAAATCGCATTTTTTTTTCGACATAGTATAGTAAGGCGTTTTTTTTGCGCCAAAATTCATGATGATTTTTTTTTCAAAGAAAACCTTTCTGGAGTGTTTTTCACGGCCTCCTTTACATTATTTCATCATATGGCACGTTTTTACAACATGTTTGAAAAATCGCATTTTTTTTCGACATAGTATAGTAAGGCGTTTTTTTTGCGCCAAAATTCATGATGATTTTTTTTTCAAAGAAAACCTTTCTGGAGTGTTTTTCACGGCCTCCTTTACATTATTTCATCATATGGCACGTTTTTACAACATGTTTGAAAAATCGCATTTTTTTTCGACATAGTATAGTAAGGCGTTTTTTTTGCGCCAAAATTCATGATGCTTTTTTTTTCAAAGAAAACCTTTCTGGAGTGTTTTTCACGGCCTCCTTTACATTATTTCATCATATGGCACGTTTTTACAACATGTTTGAAAAATCGCATTTTTTTTCGACATAGTATAGTAAGGCGTTTTTTTTGCGCCAAAATTCATGATGATTTTTTTTTCAAAGAAAACCTTTCTGGAGTGTTTTTCACGGCCTCCTTTACATTATTTCATCATATGGCACGTTTTTACAACATGTTTGAAAAATCGCATTTTTTTTCGACATAGTATAGTAAGGCGTTTTTTTTTGCGCCAAAATTCATGATGATTTTTTTTTCAAAGAAAACCTTTCTGGAGTGTTTTTCACGCCTCCTTTACATTATTTCATCATATGGCACGTTTTTACAACATGTTTGAAAAATCGCATTTTTTTTCGACATAGTATAGTAAGGCGTTTTTTTTGCGCCAAAATTCATGATGATTTTTTTTTCAAAGAAAACCTTTCTGGAGTGTTTTTCACGGCCTCCTTTACATTATTTCATCATATGGCACGTTTTTACAACATGTTTGAAAAATCGCATTTTTTTTCGACATAGTATAGTAAGGCGTTTTTTTTGCGCCAAAATTCATGATGATTTTTTTTTCAAAGAAAACCTTTCTGGAGTGTTTTTCACGCCTCCTTTACATTATTTCATCATATGGCACGTTTTTAAACATGTTTGAAAAATCGCATTTTTTTTCGACATAGTATAGTAAGGCGTTTTTTTTGCGCCAAAATTCATGATGATTTTTTTTTCAAAGAAAACCTTTCTGGAGTGTTTTTCACGGCCTCCTTTACATTATTTCATCATATGGCACGTTTTTACAACATGTTTGAAAAATCGCATTTTTTTTCGACATAGTATAGTAAGGCGTTTTTTTTGCGCCAAAATTCATGATGATTTTTTTTTCAAAGAAAACCTTTCTGGAGTGTTTTTCACGGCCTCCTTTACATTATTTCATCATATGGCACGTTTTTACAACATGTTTGAAAAATCGCATTTTTTTTCGACATAGTATAGTAAGGCGTTTTTTTTGCGCCAAAATTCATGATGCTTTTTTTTTCAAAGAAAACCTTTCTGGAGTGTTTTTCACGGCCTCCTTTACATTATTTCATCATATGGCACGTTTTTACAACATGTTTGAAAAATCGCATTTTTTTTCGACATAGTATAGTAAGGCGTTTTTTTTGCGCCAAAATTCATGATGATTTTTTTTTCAAAGAAAACCTTTCTGGAGTGTTTTTCACGGCCTCCTTTACATTATTTCATCATATGGCACGTTTTTACAACATGTTTGAAAAATCGCATTTTTTTTCGACATAGTATAGTAAGGCGTTTTTTTTGCGCCAAAATTCATGATGATTTTTTTTTCAAAGAAAACCTTTCTGGAGTGTTTTTCACAGCCTCCTTTACATTATTTCATCATATGGCACGTTTTTACAACATGTTTGAAAAATCGCATTTTTTTTCGACATAGTATAGTAAGGCGTTTTTTTTGCGCCAAAATTCATGATGATTTTTTTTTCAAAGAAAACCTTTCTGGAGTGTTTTTCACGGCCTCCTTTACATTATTTCATCATATGGCACGTTTTTACAACATGTTTGAAAAATCGCATTTTTTTTCGACATAGTATAGTAAGGCGTTTTTTTTGCGCCAAAATTCATGATGATTTTTTTTTCAAAGAAAACCTTTCTGGAGTGTTTTTCACGCCTCCTTTACATTATTTCATCATATGGCACGTTTTTACAACATGTTTGAAAAATCGCATTTTTTTTCGACATAGTATAGTAAGGCGTTTTTTTTGCGCCAAAATTCATGATGATTTTTTTTTCAAAGAAAACCTTTCTGGAGTGTTTTTCACGGCCTCCTTTACATTATTTCATCATATGGCACGTTTTTACAACATGTTTGAAAAATCGCATTTTTTTTCGACATAGTATAGTAAGGCGTTTTTTTTGCGCCAAAATTCATGATGATTTTTTTTTCAAAGAAAACCTTTCTGGAGTGTTTTTCACGGCCTCCTTTACATTATTTCATCATATGGCACGTTTTTACAACATGTTTGAAAAATCGCATTTTTTTTCGACATAGTATAGTAAGGCGTTTTTTTTGCGCCAAAATTCATGATGATTTTTTTTTCAAAGAAAACCTTTCTGGAGTGTTTTTCACGGCCTCCTTTACATTATTTCATCATATGGCACGTTTTTACAACATGTTTGAAAAATCGCATTTTTTTTCGACATAGTATAGTAAGGCGTTTTTTTTGCGCCAAAATTCATGATGATTTTTTTTTCAAAGAAAACCTTTCTGGAGTGTTTTTCACGGCCTCCTTTACATTATTTCATCATATGGCACGTTTTTACAACATGTTTGAAAAATCGCATTTTTTTTCGACATAGTATAGTAAGGCGTTTTTTTTGCGCCAAAATTCATGATGATTTTTTTTTCAAAGAAAACCTTTCTGGAGTGTTTTTCACGCCTCCTTTACATTATTTCATCATATGGCACGTTTTTACAACATGTTTGAAAAATCGCATTTTTTTTCGACATAGTATAGTAAGGCGTTTTTTTTGCGCCAAAATTCATGATGATTTTTTTTTCAAAGAAAACCTTTCTGGAGTGTTTTTCACGGCCTCCTTTACATTATTTCATCATATGGCACGTTTTTACAACATGTTTGAAAAATTGCATTTTTTTTCGACATAGTATAGTAAGGCGTTTTTTTTGCGCCAAAATTCATGATGATTTTTTTTTCAAAGAAAACCTTTCTGGAGTGTTTTTCACGGCCTCCTTTACATTATTTCATCATATGGCACGTTTTTAAACATGTTTGAAAAATCGCATTTTTTTTCGACATAGTATAGTAAGGCGTTTTTTTTGCGCCAAAATTCATGATGATTTTTTTTTCAAAGAAAACCTTTCTGGAGTGTTTTTCACGCCTCCTTTACATTATTTCATCATATGGCACGTTTTTACAACATGTTTGAAAAATCGCATTTTTTTTCGACATAGTATAGTAAGGCGTTTTTTTTGCGCCAAAATTCATGATGATTTTTTTTTCAAAGAAAACCTTTCTGGAGTGTTTTTCACGGCCTCCTTTACATTATTTCATCATATGGCACGTTTTTACAACATGTTTGAAAAATCGCATTTTTTTTCGACATAGTATAGTAAGGCGTTTTTTTTGCGCCAAAATTCATGATGATTTTTTTTTCAAAGAAAACCTTTCTGGAGTGTTTTTCACAGCCTCCTTTACATTATTTCATCATATGGCACGTTTTTACAACATGTTTGAAAAATCGCATTTTTTTTCGACATAGTATAGTAAGGCGTTTTTTTTGCGCCAAAATTCATGATGATTTTTTTTTCAAAGAAAACCTTTCTGGAGTGTTTTTCACGGCCTCCTTTACATTATTTCATCATATGGCACGTTTTTACAACATGTTTGAAAAATCGCATTTTTTTTCGACATAGTATAGTAAGGCGTTTTTTTTGCGCCAAAATTCATGATGATTTTTTTTTCAAAGAAAACCTTTCTGGAGTGTTTTTCACGGCCTCCTTTACATTATTTCATCATATGGCACGTTTTTACAACATGTTTGAAAAATCGCATTTTTTTTCGACATAGTATAGTAAGGCGTTTTTTTTGCCCCAAAATTCATGATGATTTTTTTTTCAAAGAAAACCTTTCTGGAGTGTTTTTCACGGCCTCCTTTACATTATTTCATCATATGGCACGTTTTTACAACATGTTTGAAAAATCGCATTTTTTTTCGACATAGTATAGTAAGGCGTTTTTTTTGCGCCAAAATTCATGATGATTTTTTTTTCAAAGAAAACCTTTCTGGAGTGTTTTTCACGGCCTCCTTTACATTATTTCATCATATGGCACGTTTTTACAACATGTTTGAAAAATCGCATTTTTTTTCGACATAGTATAGTAAGGCGTTTTTTTTGCGCCAAAATTCATGATGATTTTTTTTTCAAAGAAAACCTTTCTGGAGTGTTTTTCACGGCCTCCTTTACATTATTTCATCATATGGCACGTTTTTACAACATGTTTGAAAAATCGCATTTTTTTTCGACATAGTATAGTAAGGCGTTTTTTTTGCGCCAAAATTCATGATGATTTTTTTTTCAAAGAAAACCTTTCTGGAGTGTTTTTCACGGCCTCCTTTACATTATTTCATCATATGGCACGTTTTTACAACATGTTTGAAAAATCGCATTTTTTTTCGACATAGTATAGTAAGGCGTTTTTTTTGCGCCAAAATTCATGATGATTTTTTTTTCAAAGAAAACCTTTCTGGAGTGTTTTTCACGCCTCCTTTACATTATTTCATCATATGGCACGTTTTTACAACATGTTTGAAAAATCGCATTTTTTTTCGACATAGTATAGTAAGGCGTTTTTTTTGCGCCAAAATTCATGATGATTTTTTTTTCAAAGAAAACCTTTCTGGAGTGTTTTTCACGGCCTCCTTTACATTATTTCATCATATGGCACGTTTTTACAACATGTTTGAAAAATCGCATTTTTTTTCGACATAGTATAGTAAGGCGTTTTTTTTGCGCCAAAATTCATGATGATTTTTTTTTCAAAGAAAACCTTT
>JALBFV010000048.1:0-2500 GCA_027123335.1 Amphiprion clarkii
GTTTAGGGGTCAACTGGTTAGGGTTAGGTTTAAGGATTAGGGTTAGGTTTAGATTTAAGGTTAGGGTTCAGGGTCGGGAAAGGGGATCGGGGTTTAGGGGTCAATTGGTTAGGGTTAGGTTAAGGATTAGGGTTAGGTTTGGATTTAAGGTTAGGGTTCAGGGTCGGGGAAAGGGGGATTTTAGGGGTCAACTGGTTAGGGTTAGGTTAAGGATTAGGGTTAGGGTTAGGGTTAGGGTTAGGGTTAGGGTTAGGGTTAGGGGTTAGGGTTAGGGGTTAGGGTTAGGGTTAGGCTTAGGGTTAGGGTTAGGGGTTAGGGTTAGGGTTAGGGTTAGGGGTTAGGGTTAGGGGTTAGGGGTTAGGGTTAGGGGTTAGGGTTAGGGTTAGGGGTTAGGGTTAGGGGTTAGGGTTAGGGGTTAGGGTTAGGGTTAGGGTTAGGGTTAGGGGGTTAGGGTTAGGGTTAGGGGTTAGGGTTGGGTTAGGGTTTGGGTTTGAGTTAGGGGGGTGCCTTTTATTTTGCACTGGCCTACTGAAAACCTGGTTTGATTTATCAGCCTTATGGCATGATAAAACTATTGGTAAGGAGAAGTCTCCCTCTTGTGCCCGATCCCTCCCCAAAAAAAAGACCAAAATAATGTAATAAAACAAGGAGACAGGCCCCATAAGACAGATTCAAAATCCAATCTCCATCCCTTGGAAAAATGACTCTATTAGTCTTAGGTCAGGGACCTCTGAAATCGAACCCCTGTGTTTAACCTAGTGAGCTATGGTAGCTCTCTGGTAAGGCTTAGGTTAAGAAAACTATCCCAAGGTACCGTCTCCTAGACAAAATTAAAACAAAAAAAAGGAAAATAGAGAGAAATGAAGAAAGCCAACCTGCACATTAAAAAAAGGGGGGGGGGGGGCGGGGGGAAGGGGGGGAGGAAGGGGGGGGGGAAAGGAAAAGGGGAAGAAGTTTCTATGGGATTGTAAAATTTTACTTCAAGGTCAACCAAATCCTTTTTTATATCCGGCCATCCACACTGGTTTTTAAACCAAGGACCTCCGAGTTGGGAGTCCTGCCTTCAATCCAGTGGGCAATGTCCTTAACTGGTAATTTTAGGTTTTTTAAAAAAAAAAAAAAAAAAAAAAAAAAAAAAAAAAAAAGGGGGGGGGAAAAATGATTTAGAAGTGTTTTCTTTTTTAAGAAAACCAACAAGAAGGGGGCTAAGATTAAAAGTCCCCAGGAATAAGAGTCAAAATTATACTTTTTTGTAAAAAGGTTTCAGGGGGATTTGAAAAGTTAAACTCCAAGGTCAAGGGTCAGGGGTAAGTTAGAGTTAACTTTAAAAGATTAAAATTAGGGTAAAGGGTCAGGGATAAGTTCTTAAGAACAGGGAAAGGAGAGTTAGGGTTAAAGGTCAATAGGAACACGAGTTACGGTTCAAGGTTAGGATTAGGGGTTAGAGGTTGGGGTTAGGGGTTAAAGTTAGGGGTTAGGGTTAGAGGTTAAGGTTAGGGTTAGGAGTTAGGGTTAGAGGTTAAGGTTAGGGGTTATGGTTAGAGGTTAAGGTTAGGGTTAGAGGTTAGGGTTAGAGGTTAAGGTTAGGGGTTAGGGGTTATGGTTAGAGGTTAAGGTTAGGGTTAGGGGTTAAGGAGTTAGGGTTAAAGGTTAAGGTTAGGGTTGGGGGTTAGGATACAGGATAATGTGCACAGTGGATTTCAACATTAAAAAGGCTACAATCAGGCACGTGACTTTCCCACCAATATCAAGTCGTGAAGTTCAGTTTTATTTGGTGGGCTGCTAACAGTCTGTGTAGTTGATTTTAGCCCGGGAGACCCCTTGAATAAGGGGAAGGCCAGACGGCCGTCTGTTCGTGGATGTTGTACTGAAGATAGAGTTGTTCTGCGGCCCGGAACATTGCATCTCGCCGGTGGAGTCCCTGTCGTCCTCATGTCCCTGCTGATAACGTCTCGTCCCTCAGGATGCCGTGGAGAAGCAGGCCGGAAGCCTGGCGTGTCGTCTGCCCTCCATGGAGGATTTACTGCCATGGATGGGCCAGGAGCTGGGTCGCTAGCCTGTGCCAGGCCGGTACGTGTGATCCCTCTGCTCCTCCCTGGTAGCCTGGAACGCCGTGGAGGAAGAGGCCCAGAGGTCGATGGAAGGGGTTCTGGAGTTCGGTCATCCTCAACCTGTGGTGGTCTGAGTGCGGGACAAGCCACTTCGTTCTGCCTGTGGTCCAAAACTGCCTCCGACCTAGATGGATTTAAGGTAAGCGAGAAAGAAGGAGAAGCAGGGAGAGAGGGAAGAGAAAAAGAAGGGTGTGCTCCACCAGGGGGTGCCCGTGGAATCTGGGTTTGGGGTACCCTTGTATCCAATGATGGTTGTGGGAGAAAATCCTTGTTGTTTATAGGCAGAGTTGGAGAAGCAACCTCTGGGGATGAAATAATTCCCATACAGGTAATGAGAGAGGAAAAAGTCAATTTGTTCTTGTACCTGTTTTCTGCCCAGATCGACGCTT
>JALBFV010000049.1:0-19870 GCA_027123335.1 Amphiprion clarkii
AAAGGAGGCCGTGAAAAACACTCCAGAAAGGTTTTCTTTGGAAAAAAAATCATCATGAATTTTGGCGCAAAAAAAACGCCATACTATACTATGTCGAAAAAAAATGTGATTTTTCAAACATGTTGTAAAAACGTGCCATATGATGAAATAATGTAAAGGAGGCTGCGAACAACACTCTGGTAAGGTTTTCTTTGAAAAAAAATCATCATGAAGTTTGGCGCAAAAAAAACGCCTTACTATACTATGTCGGAAAAAAATGTGATTTTTCAAACATGTTGTAAAAACGTGCCATATGATGAAATAATGTAAAGGAGGGCATGAAAAGCACTCCAGAAAGGTTTTCTTTGGAAAAAAAATCATCATGAATTTTGGCGCAAAAAAAACGCCATACTATACTATGTCGAAAAAAAATGTGATTTTTCAAACATGTTGTAAAAACGTGCCATATGATGAAATAATGTAAAGCAGGCTGCGAAAAACACTCCAGAAAGGTTTTCTTTGAAAAAAAAGTCATCATGAATTTTGGCGCAAAAAAAACGCCTTACTATACTATGTCGAAAAAAAATTTGATTTTTCAAACATGTTGTAAAAACGTGCCATATGATGAAATAATGTAAAGGAGGGCATGAAAAGCACTCCAGAAAGGTTTTCCTTGAAAACAAATCATCATGAATTTTGGCGCAAAAAAAACGCCTTACTATACTATGTCGAAAAAAAATGAGATTTTTCAAACATGTTGTAAAAACGTGCCATATGATGAAATAATGTAAAGGAGGGCATGAAAAGCACTCCAGAAAGGTTTTCTTTGAAAAAAAAATCGTCATGAATTTTGGCGCAAAAAAAACGCCTTACTATACTATGTCGAAAAAAAATGAGATTTTTCAAACATGTTGTAAAAACGTGCCATATGATGAAATAATGTAAAGGAGGGCATGAAAAGCACTCCAGAAAGGTTTTCTTTGAAAAAAAAATCATCATGAATTTTGGCGCAAAAAAAACGCCTTACTATACTATGTCGAAAAAAATGCGATTTTTCCACATGTTGTAAAAACGTGCCATATGATGAAATAATGTAAAGGAGACCATGAAAAACACTCCAGAAAGGTGTTCTTGGAAAAACAAAATCATCATGAAGTTTGGCGCAAAAAAATGCCATACTATACTATGTCGAAAAAAAATGTGATTTTTTTGAAGTGTTGTAAAAAGGTGTCATATGATGAAATAATGTAAAGGAGGCGGTGAAAAACACTCCAGAAAGGTTTTCTTGGAAAAAACAAAATCATCATGAAGTTTGGCGCAAAAAAAACACCATCCTATACTATGTCGAAAAAAAATGTGATTTTTTTAAACGTGTTGTAAAAACGTGCCATATGATGAAATAATGTAAAGGAGGCCGTGAAAAACACTCCAGAAAGGTTTTCTTTGAAAAAAAATCATCATGAATTTTGGCGCAAAAAAAACGCCATACTATACTATGTCGAAAAAAAATGTGATTTTTCAAACATGTTGTAAAAACGTGCCATATGATGAAATAATGTAAAGGAGGCTGCGAAAAACACTCTGGTAAGGTTTTCTTTGAAAAAAAAGTCATCATGAATTTTGGCGCAAAAAAAACGCCTTACTATACTATGTCGAAAAAAAATGTGATTTTTCAAACATGTTGTAAAAACGTGCCATATGATGAAATAATGTAAAGGAGGGCATGAAAAGCACTCCAGAAAGGTTTTCTTTGAAAAAAAAATCATCATGAATTTTGGCGCAAAAAAAACGCCTTACTATACTAATGTCGAAAAAAAATGTGATTTTTCAAACATGTTGTAAAAACGTGCCATATGATGAAATAATGTAAAGGAGGGCATGAAAAGCACTCCAGAAAGGTTTTCTTTGAAAAAAAATCATCATGAATTTTGGCGCAAAAAAAACGCCTTACTATACTATGTCGAAAAAAAATGTGATTTTTCAAACATGTTGCAAAAACGTGCCATATGATGAAATAATGTAAAGGAGGGCATGAAAAGCACTCCAGAAAGGTTTTCTTTGAAAAAAAATCATCATGAATTTTGGCGCAAAAAAAACGCCTTACTATACTATGTCGGAAAAAAATGTGATTTTTCAAACATGTTGTAAAAACGTGCCATATGATGAAATAATGTAAAGGAGGGCATGAAAAGCACTCCAGAAAGGTTTTCTTTGAAAAAAAAATCGTCATGAATTTTGGCGCAAAAAAAACGCCTGACTATACTATGTCGAAAAAAAATGCGATTTTTCAAACATGTTGTAAAAACGTGCCATATGATGAAATAATGTAAAGGAGGGCATGAAAAGCACTCCAGAAAGGTTTTCTTTGAAAAAAAATCATCATGAATTTTGGCGCAAAAAAAACGCCTTACTATACTATGTCGAAAAAAATGCGATTTTTCAAACATGTTGTAAAAACGTGCCATATGATGAAATAATGTAAAGGAGGGCATGAAAAGCACTCCAGAAAGGTTTTCTTTGAAAAAAAAATCGTCATGAATTTTGGCGCAAAAAAAACGCCTTACTATACTATGTCGAAAAAAAATGAGATTTTTCAAACATGTTGTAAAAACGTGCCATATGATGAAATAATGTAAAGGAGGGCATGAAAAGCACTCCAGAAAGGTTTTCTTTGAAAAAAAAATCATCATGAATTTTGGCGCAAAAAAAACGCCTTACTATACTATGTCGAAAAAAAATGCGATTTTTCAAACATGTTGTAAAAACGTGCCATATGATGAAATAATGTAAAGGAGGGCATGAAAAGCACTCCAGAAAGGTTTTCTTGAAAAACAAATCATCATGAATTTTGGCGCAAAAAAAACGCCTTACTATACTATGTCGAAAAAAAATGCGATTTTTCAACATGTTGTAAAAACGTGCCATATGATGAAATAATGTAAAGGAGGGCATGAAAAGCACTCCAGAAAGGTTTTCTTGGAAAAAACAAAATCATCATGAAGTTTGGCGCAAAAAAAACGCCATACTATACTATGTCGAAAAAAAATGTGATTTTTTAAACAGTGTTGTAAAAACGTGCCATATGATGAAATAATGTAAAGGAGGGCATGAAAAGCACTCCAGAAAGGTTTTCTTTGAAAAAAAAAATCATCATGAATTTTGGCGCAAAAAAAACGCCTTACTATACTATGTCGAAAAAAAATGCGATTTTTCAAACATGTTGTAAAAACGTGCCATATGATGAAATAATGTAAAGCAGGCTGCGAAAAACACTCCAGAAAGGTTTTCTTTGAAAAAAAAGTCATCATGAATTTTGGCGCAAAAAAAACGCCTTACTATACTATGTCGAAAAAAAATGTGATTTTTCAAACATGTTGTAAAAACGTGCCATATGATGAAATAATGTAAAGGAGGGCATGAAAAGCACTCCAGAAAGGTTTTCTTTGAAAAAAAATCATCATGAATTTTGGCGCAAAAAAAACGCCTTACTATACTATGTCGAAAAAAAATGCGATTTTTCAAACATGTTGTAAAAACGTGCCATATGATGAAATAATGTAAAGGAGGGCATGAAAAGCACTCCAGAAAGGTTTTCTTTGAAAAAAAAATCGTCATGAATTTTGGCGCAAAAAAAACGCCTTACTATACTATGTCGAAAAAAAATGCGATTTTTCAAACATGTTGTAAAAACGTGCCATATGATGAAATAATGTAAAGGAGGGCATGAAAAGCACTCCAGAAAGGTTTTCTTTGAAAAAAAAATCGTCATGAATTTTGGCGCAAAAAAAACGCCTTACTATACTATGTCGAAAAAAAATGCGACTTTTCAAACATGTTGTAAAAACGTGCCATATGATGAAATAATGTAAAGGAGGGCATGAAAAGCACTCCAGAAAGGTTTTCTTTGAAAAAAAAATCGTCATGAATTTTGGCGCAAAAAAAAACGCCTTACTATACTATGTCGAAAAAAAATGCGATTTTTCAAACATGTTGTAAAAACGTGCCATATGATGAAATAATGTAAAGGAGGGCATGAAAAGCACTCCAGAAAGGTTTTCTTTGAAAAAAAAATCGTCATGAATTTTGGCGCAAAAAAAACGCCTTACTATACTATGTCGAAAAAAAATGCGATTTTTCAAACATGTTGTAAAAACGTGCCATATGATGAAATAATGTAAAGGAGGGCATGAAAAGCACTCCAGAAAGGTTTTCTTTGAAAAAAAAATCGTCATGAATTTTGGCGCAAAAAAAACGCCTTACTATACTATGTCGAAAAAAAATGCGACTTTTCAAACATGTTGTAAAAACGTGCCATATGATGAAATAATGTAAAGGAGGGCATGAAAAGCACTCCAGAAAGGTTTTCTTTGAAAAAAAAATCGTCATGAATTTTGGCGCAAAAAAAACGCCTTACTATACTATGTCGAAAAAAAATGCGATTTTTCAAACATGTTGTAAAAACGTGCCATATGATGAAATAATGTAAAGGAGGGCATGAAAAGCACTCCAGAAAGGTTTTCTTTGAAAAAAAAGTCATCATGAATTTTGGCGCAAAAAAAACGCCTTACTATACTATGTCGAAAAAAAATGTGATTTTTCAAACATGTTGTAAAAACGTGCCATATGATGAAATAATGTAAAGGAGGGCATGAAAAGCACTCCAGAAAGGTTTTCTTTGAAAAAAAATCATCATGAATTTTGGCGCAAAAAAAACGCCTTACTATACTATGTCGAAAAAAAATGCGATTTTTCAAACATGTTGTAAAAACGTGCCATATGATGAAATAATGTAAAGGAGGGCATGAAAAACACTCCAGAAAGGTTTTCTTTGAAAAAAAAATCATCATGAATTTTGGCGCAAAAAAAACGCCTTACTATACTATGTCGAAAAAAAATGTGATTTTTCAAACATGTTGTAAAAACGTGCCATATGATGAAATAATGTAAAGGAGGGCATGAAAAGCACTCCAGAAAGGTTTTCTTTGAAAAAAAAATCATCATGAATTTTGGCGCAAAAAAAACGCCTTACTATACTATGTCGAAAAAAAATGTGATTTTTCAAACATGTTGTAAAAACGTGCCATATGATGAAATAATGTAAAGGAGGGCATGAAAAGCACTCCAGAAAGGTTTTCTTTGAAAAAAAAATCGTCATGAATTTTGGCGCAAAAAAAACGCCTTACTATACTATGTCGAAAAAAAATGCGATTTTTCAAACATGTTGTAAAAACGTGCCATATGATGAAATAATGTAAAGGAGGGCATGAAAAGCACTCCAGAAAGGTTTTCTTTGAAAAAAAAATCGTCATGAATTTTGGCGCAAAAAAAACGCCTTACTATACTATGTCGAAAAAAAATGCGATTTTTCAAACATGTTGTAAAAACGTGCCATATGATGAAATAATGTAAAGGAGGGCATGAAAAGCACTCCAGAAAGGTTTTCTTTGAAAAAAAAATCATCATGAATTTTGGCGCAAAAAAAACGCCTTACTATACTATGTCGAAAAAAAATGTGATTTTTCAAACATGTTGTAAAAACGTGCCATATGATGAAATAATGTAAAGGAGGGCATGAAAAGCACTCCAGAAAGGTTTTCTTTGAAAAAAAAATCATCATGAATTTTGGCGCAAAAAAAACGCCTTACTATACTATGTCGAAAAAAAATGCGATTTTTCAAACATGTTGTAAAAACGTGCCATATGATGAAATAATGTAAAGGAGGGCATGAAAAGCACTCCAGAAAGGTTTTCTTTGAAAAAAAAATCGTCATGAATTTTGGCGCAAAAAAAACGCCTTACTATACTATGTCGAAAAAAAATGCGATTTTTCAAACATGTTGTAAAAACGTGCCATATGATGAAATAATGTAAAGCAGGCTGCGAAAAACACTCCAGAAAGGTTTTCTTTGAAAAAAAAGTCATCATGAATTTTGGCGCAAAAAAAACGCCTTACTATACTATGTCGAAAAAAAATGTGATTTTTCAAACATGTTGTAAAAACGTGCCATATGATGAAATAATGTAAAGGAGGGCATGAAAAGCACTCCAGAAAGGTTTTCTTTGAAAAAAAATCATCATGAATTTTGGCGCAAAAAAAACGCCTTACTATACTATGTCGAAAAAAAATGCGATTTTTCAAACATGTTGTAAAAACGTGCCATATGATGAAATAATGTAAAGGAGGGCATGAAAAGCACTCCAGAAAGGTTTTCTTTGAAAAAAAAATCGTCATGAATTTTGGCGCAAAAAAAACGCCTTACTATACTATGTCGAAAAAAAATGCGATTTTTCAAACATGTTGTAAAAACGTGCCATATGATGAAATAATGTAAAGGAGGGCATGAAAAGCACTCCAGAAAGGTTTTCTTTGAAAAAAAAATCGTCATGAATTTTGGCGCAAAAAAAACGCCTTACTATACTATGTCGAAAAAAAATGAGATTTTTCAAACATGTTGTAAAAACGTGCCATATGATGAAATAATGTAAAGGAGGGCATGAAAAGCACTCCAGAAAGGTTTTCTTTGAAAAAAAAATCATCATGAATTTTGGCGCAAAAAAAACGCCTTACTATACTATGTCGAAAAAAAATGCGACTTTTCAAACATGTTGTAAAAACGTGCCATATGATGAAATAATGTAAAGGAGGGCATGAAAAGCACTCCAGAAAGGTTTTCTTTGAAAAAAAAATCGTCATGAATTTTGGCGCAAAAAAAACGCCTTACTATACTATGTCGAAAAAAAATGCGATTTTTCAAACATGTTGTAAAAACGTGCCATATGATGAAATAATGTAAAGGAGGGCATGAAAAGCACTCCAGAAAGGTTTTCTTTGAAAAAAAAGTCATCATGAATTTTGGCGCAAAAAAAACGCCTTACTATACTATGTCGAAAAAAAATGTGATTTTTCAAACATGTTGTAAAAACGTGCCATATGATGAAATAATGTAAAGGAGGGCATGAAAAGCACTCCAGAAAGGTTTTCTTTGAAAAAAAATCATCATGAATTTTGGCGCAAAAAAAACGCCTTACTATACTATGTCGAAAAAAAATGTGATTTTTCAAACATGTTGTAAAAACGTGCCATATGATGAAATAATGTAAAGGAGGGCATGAAAAGCACTCCAGAAAGGTTTTCTTTGAAAAAAAATCATCATGAATTTTGGCGCAAAAAAAACGCCTTACTATACTATGTCGAAAAAAAATGCGATTTTTCAAACATGTTGTAAAAACGTGCCATATGATGAAATAATGTAAAGGAGGGCATGAAAAGCACTCCAGAAAGGTTTTCTTTGAAAAAAAAATCGTCATGAATTTTGGCGCAAAAAAAACGCCTTACTATACTATGTCGAAAAAAAATGCGACTTTTCAAACATGTTGTAAAAACGTGCCATATGATGAAATAATGTAAAGGAGGGCATGAAAAGCACTCCAGAAAGGTTTTCTTTGAAAAAAAAATCGTCATGAATTTTGGCGCAAAAAAAACGCCTTACTATACTATGTCGAAAAAAAATGCGATTTTTCAAACATGTTGTAAAAACGTGCCATATGATGAAATAATGTAAAGGAGGGCATGAAAAGCACTCCAGAAAGGTTTTCTTTGAAAAAAAAATCGTCATGAATTTTGGCGCAAAAAAAACGCCTTACTATACTATGTCGAAAAAAAATGCGATTTTTCAAACATGTTGTAAAAACGTGCCATATGATGAAATAATGTAAAGGAGGGCATGAAAAGCACTCCAGAAAGGTTTTCTTTGAAAAAAAAATCGTCATGAATTTTGGCGCAAAAAAAACGCCTTACTATACTATGTCGAAAAAAAATGCGATTTTTCAAACATGTTGTAAAAACGTGCCATATGATGAAATAATGTAAAGGAGGGCATGAAAAGCACTCCAGAAAGGTTTTCTTTGAAAAAAAAATCGTCATGAATTTTGGCGCAAAAAAAACGCCTTACTATACTATGTCGAAAAAAAATGCGACTTTTCAAACATGTTGTAAAAACGTGCCATATGATGAAATAATGTAAAGGAGGGCATGAAAAGCACTCCAGAAAGGTTTTCTTTGAAAAAAAAATCGTCATGAATTTTGGCGCAAAAAAAACGCCTTACTATACTATGTCGAAAAAAAATGCGATTTTTCAAACATGTTGTAAAAACGTGCCATATGATGAAATAATGTAAAGGAGGGCATGAAAAGCACTCCAGAAAGGTTTTCTTTGAAAAAAAATCATCATGAATTTTGGCGCAAAAAAAACGCCTTACTATACTATGTCGAAAAAAAATGCGATTTTTCAAACATGTTGTAAAAACGTGCCATATGATGAAATAATGTAAAGGAGGGCATGAAAAGCACTCCAGAAAGGTTTTCTTTGAAAAAAAATCATCATGAATTTTGGCGCAAAAAAAACGCCTTACTATACTATGTCGAAAAAAAATGTGATTTTTCAAACATGTTGTAAAAACGTGCCATATGATGAAATAATGTAAAGGAGGGCATGAAAAGCACTCCAGAAAGGTTTTCTTTGAAAAAAAATCATCATGAATTTTGGCGCAAAAAAAACGCCTTACTATACTATGTCGAAAAAAAATGTGATTTTTCAAACATGTTGTAAAAACGTGCCATATGATGAAATAATGTAAAGGAGGGCATGAAAAGCACTCCAGAAAGGTTTTCTTTGAAAAAAAATCATCATGAATTTTGGCGCAAAAAAAACGCCTTACTATACTATGTCGAAAAAAAATGCGATTTTTCAAACATGTTGTAAAAACGTGCCATATGATGAAATAATGTAAAGGAGGGCATGAAAAGCACTCCAGAAAGGTTTTCTTTGAAAAAAAAATCATCATGAATTTTGGCGCAAAAAAAACGCCTTACTATACTATGTCGAAAAAAAATGCGATTTTTCAAACATGTTGTAAAAACGTGCCATATGATGAAATAATGTAAAGGAGGGCATGAAAAGCACTCCAGAAAGGTTTTCTTTGAAAAAAAATCATCATGAATTTTGGCGCAAAAAAAACGCCTTACTATACTATGTCGAAAAAAAATGCGATTTTTCAAACATGTTGTAAAAACGTGCCATATGATGAAATAATGTAAAGGAGGGCATGAAAAGCACTCCAGAAAGGTTTTCTTTGAAAAAAAAATCGTCATGAATTTTGGCGCAAAAAAAACGCCTTACTATACTATGTCGAAAAAAAATGCGATTTTTCAAACATGTTGTAAAAACGTGCCATATGATGAAATAATGTAAAGGAGGGCATGAAAAGCACTCCAGAAAGGTTTTCTTTGAAAAAAAAATCGTCATGAATTTTGGCGCAAAAAAAACGCCTTACTATACTATGTCGAAAAAAAATGTGATTTTTCAAACATGTTGTAAAAACGTGCCATATGATGAAATAATGTAAAGGAGGGCATGAAAAGCACTCCAGAAAGGTTTTCTTTGAAAAAAAAATCGTCATGAATTTTGGCGCAAAAAAAACGCCTTACTATACTATGTCGAAAAAAAATGCGATTTTTCAAACATGTTGTAAAAACGTGCCATATGATGAAATAATGTAAAGGAGGGCATGAAAAGCACTCCAGAAAGGTTTTCTTTGAAAAAAAAATCGTCATGAATTTTGGCGCAAAAAAAACGCCTTACTATACTATGTCGAAAAAAAATGCGATTTTTCAAACATGTTGTAAAAACGTGCCATATGATGAAATAATGTAAAGGAGGGCATGAAAAGCACTCCAGAAAGGTTTTCTTTGAAAAAAAATCATCATGAATTTTGGCGCAAAAAAAACGCCTTACTATACTATGTCGAAAAAAAATGCGATTTTTCAAACATGTTGTAAAAACGTGCCATATGATGAAATAATGTAAAGGAGGGCATGAAAAGCACTCCAGAAAGGTTTTCTTTGAAAAAAAAATCGTCATGAATTTTGGCGCAAAAAAAACGCCTTACTATACTATGTCGAAAAAAAATGCGACTTTTCAAACATGTTGTAAAAACGTGCCATATGATGAAATAATGTAAAGGAGGGCATGAAAAGCACTCCAGAAAGGTTTTCTTTGAAAAAAAAATCGTCATGAATTTTGGCGCAAAAAAAACGCCTTACTATACTATGTCGAAAAAAAATGCGACTTTTCAAACATGTTGTAAAAACGTGCCATATGATGAAATAATGTAAAGGAGGGCATGAAAAGCACTCCAGAAAGGTTTTCTTTGAAAAAAAAATCGTCATGAATTTTGGCGCAAAAAAAACGCCTTACTATACTATGTCGAAAAAAAATGCGATTTTTCAAACATGTTGTAAAAACGTGCCATATGATGAAATAATGTAAAGGAGGCTGCGAAAAACACTCCAGAAAGGTTTTCTTTGAAAAAAAAGTCATCATGAATTTTGGCGCAAAAAAAACGCCTTACTATACTATGTCGAAAAAAAATGTGATTTTTCAAACATGTTGTAAAAACGTGCCATATGATGAAATAATGTAAAGGAGGGCATGAAAAGCACTCCAGAAAGGTTTTCTTTGAAAAAAAATCATCATGAATTTTGGCGCAAAAAAAACGCCTTACTATACTATGTCGAAAAAAAATGCGATTTTTCAAACATGTTGTAAAAACGTGCCATATGATGAAATAATGTAAAGGAGGGCATGAAAAGCACTCCAGAAAGGTTTTCTTTGAAAAAAAAATCGTCATGAATTTTGGCGCAAAAAAAACGCCTTACTATACTATGTCGAAAAAAAATGCGATTTTTCAAACATGTTGTAAAAACGTGCCATATGATGAAATAATGTAAAGGAGGGCATGAAAAGCACTCCAGAAAGGTTTTCTTTGAAAAAAAAATCATCATGAATTTTGGCGCAAAAAAAACGCCTTACTATACTATGTCGAAAAAAAATGCGATTTTTCAAACATGTTGTAAAAACGTGCCATATGATGAAATAATGTAAAGGAGGGCATGAAAAGCACTCCAGAAAGGTTTTCTTTGAAAAAAAAATCGTCATGAATTTTGGCGCAAAAAAAACGCCTTACTATACTATGTCGAAAAAAAATGCGATTTTTCAAACATGTTGTAAAAACGTGCCATATGATGAAATAATGTAAAGGAGGGCATGAAAAGCACTCCAGAAAGGTTTTCTTTGAAAAAAAAATCATCATGAATTTTGGCGCAAAAAAAACGCCTTACTATACTATGTCGAAAAAAAATGCGATTTTTCAAACATGTTGTAAAAACGTGCCATATGATGAAATAATGTAAAGGAGGGCATGAAAAGCACTCCAGAAAGGTTTTCTTTGAAAAAAAAATCATCATGAATTTTGGCGCAAAAAAAACGCCTTACTATACTATGTCGAAAAAAAATGCGATTTTTCAAACATGTTGTAAAAACGTGCCATATGATGAAATAATGTAAAGGAGGGCATGAAAAGCACTCCAGAAAGGTTTTCTTTGAAAAAAAAATCGTCATGAATTTTGGCGCAAAAAAAACGCCTTACTATACTATGTCGAAAAAAAATGCGATTTTTCAAACATGTTGTAAAAACGTGCCATATGATGAAATAATGTAAAGGAGGGCATGAAAAGCACTCCAGAAAGGTTTTCTTTGAAAAAAAAATCGTCATGAATTTTGGCGCAAAAAAAACGCCTTACTATACTATGTCGAAAAAAAATGCGATTTTTCAAACATGTTGTAAAAACGTGCCATATGATGAAATAATGTAAAGGAGGGCATGAAAAGCACTCCAGAAAGGTTTTCTTTGAAAAAAAAATCATCATGAATTTTGGCGCAAAAAAAACGCCTTACTATACTATGTCGAAAAAAAATGCGATTTTTCAAACATGTTGTAAAAACGTGCCATATGATGAAATAATGTAAAGGAGGGCATGAAAAGCACTCCAGAAAGGTTTTCTTTGAAAAAAAAATCGTCATGAATTTTGGCGCAAAAAAAACGCCTTACTATACTATGTCGAAAAAAAATGCGATTTTTCAAACATGTTGTAAAAACGTGCCATATGATGAAATAATGTAAAGGAGGGCATGAAAAGCACTCCAGAAAGGTTTTCTTTGAAAAAAAAATCGTCATGAATTTTGGCGCAAAAAAAACGCCTTACTATACTATGTCGAAAAAAAATGCGATTTTTCAAACATGTTGTAAAAACGTGCCATATGATGAAATAATGTAAAGGAGGGCATGAAAAGCACTCCAGAAAGGTTTTCTTTGAAAAAAAAATCGTCATGAATTTTGGCGCAAAAAAAACGCCTTACTATACTATGTCGAAAAAAAATGCGATTTTTCAAACATGTTGTAAAAACGTGCCATATGATGAAATAATGTAAAGGAGGGCATGAAAAGCACTCCAGAAAGGTTTTCTTTGAAAAAAAAATCGTCATGAATTTTGGCGCAAAAAAAACGCCTTACTATACTATGTCGAAAAAAAATGCGATTTTTCAAACATGTTGTAAAAACGTGCCATATGATGAAATAATGTAAAGGAGGGCATGAAAAGCACTCCAGAAAGGTTTTCTTTGAAAAAAAAATCATCATGAATTTTGGCGCAAAAAAAACGCCTTACTATACTATGTCGAAAAAAAATGCGATTTTTCAAACATGTTGTAAAAACGTGCCATATGATGAAATAATGTAAAGGAGGCGCTGAAAAACACTCCAGAAAGGTTTTCTTTGAAAAAAAAATCATCATGAATTTTGGCGCAAAAAAAACGCCTTACTATACTATGTCGAAAAAAAATGCGATTTTTCAAACATGTTGTAAAAACGTGCCATATGATGAAATAATGTAAAGGAGGGCATGAAAAGCACTCCAGAAAGGTTTTCTTTGAAAAAAAATCATCATGAATTTTGGCGCAAAAAAAACGCCTTACTATACTATGTCGAAAAAAAATGCGATTTTTCAAACATGTTGTAAAAACGTGCCATATGATGAAATAATGTAAAGGAGGGCATGAAAAGCACTCCAGAAAGGTTTTCTTTGAAAAAAAAATCGTCATGAATTTTGGCGCAAAAAAAACGCCTTACTATACTATGTCGAAAAAAAATGCGATTTTTCAAACATGTTGTAAAAACGTGCCATATGATGAAATAATGTAAAGGAGGGCATGAAAAGCACTCCAGAAAGGTTTTCTTTGAAAAAAAAATCATCATGAATTTTGGCGCAAAAAAAAACGCCTTACTATACTATGTCGAAAAAAAATGCGATTTTTCAAACATGTTGTAAAAACGTGCCATATGATGAAATAATGTAAAGGAGGGCATGAAAAGCACTCCAGAAAGGTTTTCTTTGAAAAAAAAATCATCATGAATTTTGGCGCAAAAAAAACGCCTTACTATACTATGTCGAAAAAAAATGCGATTTTTCAAACATGTTGTAAAAACGTGCCATATGATGAAATAATGTAAAGGAGGGCATGAAAAGCACTCCAGAAAGGTTTTCTTTGAAAAAAAAATCGTCATGAATTTTGGCGCAAAAAAAACGCCTTACTATACTATGTCGAAAAAAAATGCGATTTTTCAAACATGTTGTAAAAACGTGCCATATGATGAAATAATGTAAAGGAGGGCATGAAAAGCACTCCAGAAAGGTTTTCTTTGAAAAAAAAATCATCATGAATTTTGGCGCAAAAAAAACGCCTTACTATACTATGTCGAAAAAAAATGCGATTTTTCAAACATGTTGTAAAAACGTGCCATATGATGAAATAATGTAAAGGAGGGCATGAAAAGCACTCCAGAAAGGTTTTCTTTGAAAAAAAAATCGTCATGAATTTTGGCGCAAAAAAAACGCCTTACTATACTATGTCGAAAAAAAATGCGATTTTTCAAACATGTTGTAAAAACGTGCCATATGATGAAATAATGTAAAGGAGGGCATGAAAAGCACTCCAGAAAGGTTTTCTTTGAAAAAAAAATCGTCATGAATTTTGGCGCAAAAAAAACGCCTTACTATACTATGTCGAAAAAAAATGCGATTTTTCAAACATGTTGTAAAAACGTGCCATATGATGAAATAATGTAAAGGAGGGCATGAAAAGCACTCCAGAAAGGTTTTCTTTGAAAAAAAAATCATCATGAATTTTGGCGCAAAAAAAACGCCTTACTATACTATGTCGAAAAAAAATGCGACTTTTCAAACATGTTGTAAAAACGTGCCATATGATGAAATAATGTAAAGGAGGGCATGAAAAGCACTCCAGAAAGGTTTTCTTTGAAAAAAAAATCATCATGAATTTTGGCGCAAAAAAAACGCCTTACTATACTATGTCGAAAAAAAATGCGATTTTTCAAACATGTTGTAAAAACGTGCCATATGATGAAATAATGTAAAGGAGGGCATGAAAAGCACTCCAGAAAGGTTTTCTTTGAAAAAAAAATCGTCATGAATTTTGGCGCAAAAAAAACGCCTTACTATACTATGTCGAAAAAAAATGCGACTTTTCAAACATGTTGTAAAAACGTGCCATATGATGAAATAATGTAAAGGAGGGCATGAAAAGCACTCCAGAAAGGTTTTCTTTGAAAAAAAAATCGTCATGAATTTTGGCGCAAAAAAAACGCCTTACTATACTATGTCGAAAAAAAATGCGACTTTTCAAACATGTTGTAAAAACGTGCCATATGATGAAATAATGTAAAGGAGGGCATGAAAAGCACTCCAGAAAGGTTTTCTTTGAAAAAAAAATCGTCATGAATTTTGGCGCAAAAAAAACGCCTTACTATACTATGTCGAAAAAAAATGCGATTTTTCAAACATGTTGTAAAAACGTGCCATATGATGAAATAATGTAAAGCAGGCTGCGAAAAACACTCCAGAAAGGTTTTCTTTGAAAAAAAATCATCATGAATTTTGGCGCAAAAAAAACGCCTTACTATACTATGTCGAAAAAAAATGTGATTTTTCAAACATGTTGTAAAAACGTGCCATATGATGAAATAATGTAAAGGAGGGCATGAAAAGCACTCCAGAAAGGTTTTCTTTGAAAAAAAAATCATCATGAATTTTGGCGCAAAAAAAACGCCTTACTATACTATGTCGAAAAAAAATGTGATTTTTCAAACATGTTGTAAAAACGTGCCATATGATGAAATAATGTAAAGGAGGGCATGAAAAGCACTCCAGAAAGGTTTTCTTTGAAAAAAAATCATCATGAATTTTGGCGCAAAAAAAACGCCTTACTATACTATGTCGAAAAAAAATGTGATTTTTCAAACATGTTGTAAAAACGTGCCATATGATGAAATAATGTAAAGGAGGGCATGAAAAGCACTCCAGAAAGGTTTTCTTTGAAAAAAAAATCGTCATGAATTTTGGCGCAAAAAAAACGCCTTACTATACTATGTCGAAAAAAAATGCGACTTTTCAAACATGTTGTAAAAACGTGCCATATGATGAAATAATGTAAAGGAGGGCATGAAAAGCACTCCAGAAAGGTTTTCTTTGAAAAAAAAATCGTCATGAATTTTGGCGCAAAAAAAACGCCTTACTATACTATGTCGAAAAAAAATGCGATTTTTCAAACATGTTGTAAAAACGTGCCATATGATGAAATAATGTAAAGGAGGGCATGAAAAGCACTCCAGAAAGGTTTTCTTTGAAAAAAAAATCGTCATGAATTTTGGCGCAAAAAAAAACGCCTTACTATACTATGTCGAAAAAAAATGAGATTTTTCAAACATGTTGTAAAAACGTGCCATATGATGAAATAATGTAAAGGAGGGCATGAAAAGCACTCCAGAAAGGTTTTCTTTGAAAAAAAAATCGTCATGAATTTTGGCGCAAAAAAAACGCCTTACTATACTATGTCGAAAAAAAATGCGACTTTTCAAACATGTTGTAAAAACGTGCCATATGATGAAATAATGTAAAGGAGGGCATGAAAAGCACTCCAGAAAGGTTTTCTTTGAAAAAAAAAATCGTCATGAATTTTGGCGCAAAAAAACGCCTTACTATACTATGTCGAAAAAAAATGCGATTTTTCAAACATGTTGTAAAAACGTGCCATATGATGAAATAATGTAAAGGAGGGCATGAAAAGCACTCCAGAAAGGTTTTCTTTGAAAAAAAAATCGTGAATTTTGGCGCAAAAAAAACGCCTTACTATACTATGTCGAAAAAAAATGCGACTTTTCAAACATGTTGTAAAAACGTGCCATATGATGAAATAATGTAAAGGAGGGCATGAAAAGCACTCCAGAAAGGTTTTCTTTGAAAAAAAAATCGTCATGAATTTTGGTGCAAAAAAAACGCCTTACTATACTATGTCGAAAAAAAATGCGATTTTTCAAACATGTAAAAACGTGCCATATGATGAAATAATGTAAAGCAGGCTGCGAAAAACACTCCAGAAAGGTTTTCTTTGAAAAAAAAGTCATCATGAATTTTGGCGCAAAAAAAACGCCTTACTATACTATGTCGAAAAAAAATGTGATTTTTCAAACATGTTGTAAAAACGTGCCATATGATGAAATAATGTAAAGGAGGGCATGAAAAGCACTCCAGAAAGGTTTTCCTTGAAAACAAATCATCATGAATTTTGGCGCAAAAAAAACGCCTTACTATACTATGTCGAAAAAAAATGTGATTTTTCAAACATGTTGTAAAAACGTGCCATATGATGAAATAATGTAAAGGAGGGCATGAAAAGCACTCCAGAAAGGTTTTCTTTGAAAAAAAAATCGTCATGAATTTTGGCGCAAAAAAAAACGCCTTACTATACTATGTCGAAAAAAAATGCGATTTTTCAAACATGTTGTAAAAACGTGCCATATGATGAAATAATGTAAAGGAGGGCATGAAAAGCACTCCAGAAAGGTTTACTTTGAAAAAAAAATCGTCATGAATTTTGGCGCAAAAAAAACGCCTTACTATACTATGTCGAAAAAAAATGCGACTTTTCAAACATGTTGTAAAAACGTGCCATATGATGAAATAATGTAAAGGAGGGCATGAAAAGCACTCCAGAAAGGTTTTCTTTGAAAAAAAAATCGTCATGAATTTTGGCGCAAAAAAAAACGCCTTACTATACTATGTCGAAAAAAAATGTGATTTTTCAAACATGTTGTAAAAACGTGCCATATGATGAAATAATGTAAAGGAGGGCATGAAAAGCACTCCAGAAAGGTTCTCCTTGAAAACAAATCATCATGAATTTTGGCGCAAAAAAAACGCCTTACTATACTATGTCGAAAAAAAATGTGATTTTTCAAACATGTTGTAAAAACGTGCCAGATGATGAAATAATGTAAAGGAGGGCATGAAAAGCACTCCAGAAAGGTTTTCTTTGAAAAAAAAATCGTCATGAATTTTGGCGCAAAAAAAACGCCTTACTATACTATGTCGAAAAAAAATGCGACTTTTCAAACATGTTGTAAAAACGTGCCATATGATGAAATAATGTAAAGGAGGGCATGAAAACCACTCCAGAAAGGTTTTCTTTGAAAAAAAAATCCTCATGAATTTTGGCGCAAAAAAAACGCCTTACTATACTATGTCGAAAAAAAATGCGATTTTTCAAACATGTTGTAAAAACGTGCCATATGATGAAATAATGTAAAGGAGGGCATGAAAAGCACTCCAGAAAGGTTTTCCTTGAAAACAAATCATCATGAATTTTGGCGCAAAAAAAACGCCTTACTATACTATGTCGAAAAAAAATGCGACTTTTCAAACATGTTGTAAAAACGTGCCATATGATGAAATAATGTAAAGGAGGGCATGAAAAGCACTCCAGAAAGGTTTTCTTTGAAAAAAAAATCGTCATGAATTTTGGCGCAAAAAAACGCCTTACTATACTATGTCGAAAAAAAATGCGATTTTTCAAACATGTTGTAAAAACGTGCCATATGATGAAATAATGTAAAGGAGGGCATGAAAAGCACTCCAGAAAGGTTTTCTTTGAAAAAAAAATCGTCATGAATTTTGGCGCAAAAAAAAACGCCTTACTATACTATGTCGAAAAAAAATGCGACTTTTCAAACATGTTGTAAAAACGTGCCATATGATGAAATAATGTAAAGGAGGGCATGAAAAGCACTCCAGAAAGGTTTTCTTTGAAAAAAAAATCGTCATGAATTTTGGCGCAAAAAAACGCCTTACTATACTATGTCGAAAAAAAATGTGATTTTTCAAACATGTTGTAAAAACGTGCCATATGATGAAATAATGTAAAGGAGGGCATGAAAAGCACTCCAGAAAGGTTTTCTTTGAAACAAAAATCGTCATGAATTTTGGCGCAAAAAAAAACGCCTTACTATACTATGTCGAAAAAAAATGCGACTTTTCAAACATGTTGTAAAAACGTGCCATATGATGAAATAATGTAAAGGAGGGCATGAAAAGCACTCCAGAAAGGTTTTCTTTGAAAAAAAAAATCGTCATGAATTTTGGCGCAAAAAAACGCCTTACTATACTATGTCGAAAAAAAATGCGATTTTTCAAACATGTTGTAAAAACGTGCCATATGATGAAATAATGTAAAGGAGGGCATGAAAAGCACTCCAGAAAGGTTTTCTTTGAAAAAAAAATCGTGAATTTTGGCGCAAAAAAAACGCCTTACTATACTATGTCGAAAAAAAATGCGACTTTTCAAACATGTTGTAAAAACGTGCCATATGATGAAATAATGTAAAGGAGGGCATGAAAAGCACTCTGGTAAGGTTTACTTTGAAAAAAAAATGGTCATGAATTTTGGCGCAAAAAAAACGCCTTACTATACTATGTCGAAAAAAAATGCGACTTTTCAAACATGTTGTAAAAACGTGCCATATGATGAAATAATGTAAAGGAGGGCATGAAAAGCACTCCAGAAAGGTTTTCTTTGAAAAAAAAATCATCATGAAGTTTGGCGCAAAAAAAACGCCTTACTATACTATGTCGAAAAAAAATGCGATTTTTCAAACATGTTGTAAAAACGTGCCATATGATGAAATAATGTAAAGCAGGCTGCGAAAAACACTCCAGAAAGGTTTTCTTTGAAAAAAAAGTCATCATGAATTTTGGCGCAAAAAAAACGCCTTACTATACTATGTCGAAAAAAAATGTGATTTTTCAAACATGTTGTAAAAACATGCCATATGATGAAATAATGTAAAGGAGGGCATGAAAAGCACTCCAGAAAGGTTTTCCTTGAAAACAAATCATCATGAATTTTGGCGCAAAAAAAAACGCCTTACTATACTATGTCGAAAAAAAATGTGATTTTTCAAACATGTTGTAAAAACGTGCCATATGATGAAATAATGTAAAGGAGGGCATGAAAAGCACTCCAGAAAGGTTTTCTTTGAAAAAAAAATCGTCATGAATTTTGGCGCAAAAAAAACGCCTTACTATACTATGTCGAAAAAAAATGTGATTTTTCAAACATGTTGTAAAAACGTGCCATATGATGAAATAATGTAAAGGAGGGCATGAAAAGCACTCCAGAAAGGTTTTCTTTGAAAAAAAAAATCGTCATGAATTTTGGCGCAAAAAAAACGCCTTACTATACTATGTTGAAAAAAAATGTGATTTTTCAAACATGTTGTAAAAACGTGCCATATGATGAAATAATGTAAAGGAGGGCATGAAAAGCACTCCAGAAAGGTTTTCTTTGAAAAAAAAATCATCATGAATTGTGGCGCAAAAAAAACGCCTTATTATACTATGTCGAAAAAAAATGTGATTTTTCAAACATGTTGTAAAAACGTGCCATATGATGAAATAATGTAAAGCAGGCTGCGAAAAACACTCCAGAAAGGTTTTCTTTGAAAAAAAAGTCATCATGAAATATGGCGCAAAAAAAACGCCATACTATATACTATGTCGAAAAAAAATGCGATTTTTCCACATGTTGTAAAAACGTGCCACATGATGAAATAATGTAAAGGAGACCATGAAAAACACTCAGAA
>JALBFV010000050.1:0-18850 GCA_027123335.1 Amphiprion clarkii
AAACCTTTCTGGAGTGTTTTTCACGGCCTCCTTTACATTATTTCATCATATGGCACGTTTTTACAACATGTTTGAAAAATGGCATTTTTTTTCGACATAGTATAGTAAGGCGTTTTTTTTGCGCCAAAATTCATGATGATTTTTTTTTCAAAGAAAACCTTTCTGGAGTGTTTTTCACGGCCTCCTTTACATTATTTCATCATATGGCACGTTTTTACAACATGTTTGAAAAATGGCATTTTTTTTTCGACATAGTATAGTAAGGCGTTTTTTTTGCGCCAAAATTCATGATGATTTTTTTTTCACAGAAAACCTTTCTGGAGTGTTTTTCACGGCCTCCTTTACATTATTTCATCATATGGCATGTTTTTACAACATGTTTGAAAAATGGCATTTTTTTTTCGACATAGTATAGTAAGGCGTTTTTTTTTGCGCCAAAATTCATGATGATTTTTTTTTCACAGAAAACCTTTCTGGAGTGTTTTTCACGGCCTCCTTTACATTATTTCATCATATGGCATGTTTTTACAACATGTTTGAAAAATGGCATTTTTTTTCGACATAGTATAGTAAGGCGTTTTTTTTGCGCCAAAATTCATGATGATTTTTTTTTCACAAGAAAACCTTTCTGGAGTGTTTTTCACGGCCTCCTTTACATTATTTCATCATATGGCATGTTTTTACAACATGTTTGAAAAATGGCATTTTTTTTCGACATAGTATAGTAAGGCGTTTTTTTTGCGCCAAAATTCATGATGATTTTTTTTTCAAAGAAAACCTTTCTGGAGTGTTTTTCACGGCCTCCTTTACATTATTTCATCATATGGCACGTTTTTACAACATGTTTGAAAAATGGCATTTTTTTTTCGACATAGTATAGTAAGGCGTTTTTTTTGCGCCAAAATTCATGATGATTTTTTTTTCACAGAAAACCTTTCTGGAGTGTTTTTCACGGCCTCCTTTACATTATTTCATCATATGGCACGTTTTTACAACATGTTTGAAAAATGCCATTTTTTTTCGACATAGTATAGTAAGGCGTTTTTTTTTGCGCCAAAATTCATGATGATTTTTTTTTCACAGAAAACCTTTCTGGAGTGTTTTTCACGGCCTCCTTTACATTATTTCATCATATGGCATGTTTTTACAACATGTTTGAAAAATGGCATTTTTTTTCGACATAGTATAGTAAGGCGTTTTTTTTGCGCCAAAATTCATGATGATTTTTTTTTCAAAGAAAACCTTTCTGGAGTGTTTTTCACGGCCTCCTTTACATTATTTCATCATATGGCACGTTTTTACAACATGTTTGAAAAATGGCATTTTTTTTCGACATAGTATAGTAAGGCGTTTTTTTTGCGCCAAAATTCATGATGATTTTTTTTTCACAGAAAACCTTTCTGGAGTGTTTTTCACGGCCTCCTTTACATTATTTCATCATATGGCACGTTTTTACAACATGTTTGAAAAATGCCATTTTTTTTCGACATAGTATAGTAAGGCGTTTTTTTTTGCGCCAAAATTCATGATGATTTTTTTTTCACAGAAAACCTTTCTGGAGTGTTTTTCACGGCCTCCTTTACATTATTTCATCATATGGCACGTTTTTACAACATGTTTGAAAAATGGCATTTTTTTTCGACATAGTATAGTAAGGCGTTTTTTTTGCGCCAAAATTCATGATGATTTTTTTTTCAAAGAAAACCTTTCTGGAGTGTTTTTCACGGCCTCCTTTACATTATTTCATCATATGGCACGTTTTTACAACATGTTTGAAAAATGGCATTTTTTTTTCGACATAGTATAGTAAGGCGTTTTTTTTGCGCCAAAATTCATGATGATTTTTTTTTCACAGAAAACCTTTCTGGAGTGTTTTTCACGGCCTCCTTTACATTATTTCATCATATGACATGTTTTTACAACATGTTTGAAAAATGGCATTTTTTTTTCGACATAGTATAGTAAGGCGTTTTTTTTGCGCCAAAATTCATGATGATTTTTTTTTCACAAGAAAACCTTTCTGGAGTGTTTTTCACGGCCTCCTTTACATTATTTCATCATATGGCACGTTTTTACAACATGTTTGAAAAATGGCATTTTTTTCGACATAGTATAGTAAGGCGTTTTTTTTGCGCCAAAATTCATGATGATTTTTTTTTCAAAGAAAACCTTTCTGGAGTGTTTTTCACGGCCTCCTTTACATTATTTCATCATATGGCATGTTTTTACAACATGTTTGAAAAATGGCATTTTTTTTCGACATAGTATAGTAAGGCGTTTTTTTTTGCGCCAAAATTCATGATGATTTTTTTTTCAAAGAAAACCTTTCTGGAGTGTTTTTCACGGCCTCCTTTACATTATTTCATCATATGGCACGTTTTTACACATGTTTGAAAAATCGCATTTTTTTTCGACATAGTATAGTAAGGCGTTTTTTTTGCGCCAAAATTCATGATGATTTTTTTTTCAAAGAAAACCTTTCTGGAGTGTTTTTCACGGCCTCCTTTACATTATTTCATCATATGGCACGTTTTTACAACATGTTTGAAAAATGGCATTTTTTTTCGACATAGTATAGTAAGGCGTTTTTTTTGCGCCAAAATTCATGATGATTTTTTTTTCACAGAAAACCTTTCTGGAGTGTTTTTCACGGCCTCCTTTACATTATTTCATCATATGGCACGTTTTTACAACATGTTTGAAAAATGGCATTTTTTTTCGACATAGTATAGTAAGGCGTTTTTTTTGCGCCAAAATTCATGATGATTTTTTTTTCACAGAAAACCTTTCTGGAGTGTTTTTCACAGCCTCCTTTACATTATTTCATCATATGGCACGTTTTTACAACATGTTTGAAAAATGGCATTTTTTTTCGACATAGTATAGTAAGGCGTTTTTTTTGCGCCAAAATTCATGATGATTTTTTTTTCACAAGAAAACCTTTCTGGAGTGTTTTTCACGGCCTCCTTTACATTATTTCATCATATGGCACGTTTTTACAACATGTTTGAAAAATGGCATTTTTTTCGACATAGTATAGTAAGGCGTTTTTTTTGCGCCAAAATTCATGATGATTTTTTTTCAAAGAAAACCTTTCTGGAGTGTTTTTCACGGCCTCCTTTACATTATTTCATCATATGGCATGTTTTTACAACATGTTTGAAAAATGGCATTTTTTTTCGACATAGTATAGTAAGGCGTTTTTTTTTGCGCCAAAATTCATGATGATTTTTTTTTCAAAGAAAACCTTTCTGGAGTGTTTTTCACGGCCTCCTTTACATTATTTCATCATATGGCACGTTTTTACAACATGTTTGAAAAATGGCATTTTTTTTCGACATAGTATAGTAAGGCGTTTTTTTTGCGCCAAAATTCATGATGATTTTTTTTTCAAAGAAAACCTTTCTGGAGTGTTTTTCACGGCCTCCTTTACATTATTTCATCATATGGCACGTTTTTACAACATGTTTGAAAAATGGCATTTTTTTTCGACATAGTATAGTAAGGCGTTTTTTTTGCGCCAAAATTCATGATGATTTTTTTTTCACAGAAAACCTTTCTGGAGTGTTTTTCACGGCCTCCTTTACATTATTTCATCATATGGCACGTTTTTACAACATGTTTGAAAAATGGCATTTTTTTTCGACATAGTATAGTAAGGCGTTTTTTTTTGCGCCAAAATTCATGATGATTTTTTTTTCAAAGAAAACCTTTCTGGAGTGTTTTTCACGGCCTCCTTTACATTATTTCATCATATGGCACGTTTTTACAACATGTTTGAAAAATGGCATTTTTTTTCGACATAGTATAGTAAGGCGTTTTTTTTGCGCCAAAATTCATGATGATTTTTTTTTCAAAGAAAACCTTTCTGGAGTGTTTTTCACGGCCTCCTTTACATTATTTCATCATATGGCACGTTTTTACAACATGTTTGAAAAATGGCATTTTTTTTCGACATAGTATAGTAAGGCGTTTTTTTTGCGCCAAAATTCATGATGATTTTTTTTTCAAAGAAAACCTTTCTGGAGTGTTTTTCACGGCCTCCTTTACATTATTTCATCATATGGCACGTTTTTACAACATGTTTGAAAAATGGCATTTTTTTTCGACATAGTATAGTAAGGCGTTTTTTTTGCGCCAAAATTCATGATGATTTTTTTTTCAAAGAAAACCTTTCTGGAGTGTTTTTCACGCCCTCCTTTACATTATTTCATCATATGGCACGTTTTTACAACATGTTTGAAAAATGGCATTTTTTTTCGACATAGTATAGTAAGGCGTTTTTTTTGCGCCAAAATTCATGATGATTTTTTTTTCAAAGAAAACCTTTCTGGAGTGTTTTTCACGCCCTCCTTTACATTATTTCATCATATGGCACGTTTTTACAACATGTTTGAAAAATGGCATTTTTTTTTCGACATAGTATAGTAAGGCGTTTTTTTTGCGCCAAAATTCATGATGATTTTTTTTTCAAAGAAAACCTTTCTGGAGTGTTTTTCACGGCCTCCTTTACATTATTTCATCATATGGCACGTTTTTACAACATGTTTGAAAAATGGCATTTTTTTTCGACATAGTATAGTAAGGCGTTTTTTTTGCGCCAAAATTCATGATGATTTTTTTTTCAAAGAAAACCTTTCTGGAGTGTTTTTCACGGCCTCCTTTACATTATTTCATCATATGGCACGTTTTTACAACATGTTTGAAAAATGGCATTTTTTTTCGACATAGTATAGTAAGGCGTTTTTTTTGCGCCAAAATTCATGATGATTTTTTTTTCAAAGAAAACCTTTCTGGAGTGTTTTTCACGGCCTCCTTTACATTATTTCATCATATGGCACGTTTTTACAACATGTTTGAAAAATGGCATTTTTTTTCGACATAGTATAGTAAGGCGTTTTTTTTGCGCCAAAATTCATGATGATTTTTTTTTCAAAGAAAACCTTTCTGGAGTGTTTTTCACGCCTCCTTTACATTATTTCATCATATGGCACGTTTTTACAACATGTTTGAAAAATGGCATTTTTTTTCGACATAGTATAGTAAGGCGTTTTTTTTGCGCCAAAATTCATGATGATTTTTTTTTCAAAGAAAACCTTTCTGGAGTGTTTTTCACGGCCTCCTTTACATTATTTCATCATATGGCACGTTTTTACAACATGTTTGAAAAATGGCATTTTTTTTCGACATAGTATAGTAAGGCGTTTTTTTTGCGCCAAAATTCATGATGATTTTTTTTTCAAAGAAAACCTTTCTGGAGTGTTTTTCACGGCCTCCTTTACATTATTTCATCATATGGCACGTTTTTACAACATGTTTGAAAAATGGCATTTTTTTTCGACATAGTATAGTAAGGCGTTTTTTTTGCGCCAAAATTCATGATGATTTTTTTTTCAAAGAAAACCTTTCTGGAGTGTTTTTCACGCCTCCTTTACATTATTTCATCATATGGCACGTTTTTACAACATGTTTGAAAAATGGCATTTTTTTTCGACATAGTATAGTAAGGCGTTTTTTTTGCGCCAAAATTCATGATGATTTTTTTTTCAAAGAAAACCTTTCTGGAGTGTTTTTCACGCCTCCTTTACATTATTTCATCATATGGCACGTTTTTACAACATGTTTGAAAAATGGCATTTTTTTTCGACATAGTATAGTAAGGCGTTTTTTTTGCGCCAAAATTCATGATGATTTTTTTTTCAAAGAAAACCTTTCTGGAGTGTTTTTCACGGCCTCCTTTACATTATTTCATCATATGGCACGTTTTTACAACATGTTTGAAAAATGGCATTTTTTTTTCGACATAGTATAGTAAGGCGTTTTTTTTGCGCCAAAATTCATGATGATTTTTTTTTCAAAGAAAACCTTTCTGGAGTGTTTTTCACGCCTCCTTTACATTATTTCATCATATGGCACGTTTTTACAACATGTTTGAAAAATGGCATTTTTTTTCGACATAGTATAGTAAGGCGTTTTTTTTGCGCCAAAATTCATGATGATTTTTTTTTCAAAGAAAACCTTTCTGGAGTGTTTTTCACGGCCTCCTTTACATTATTTCATCATATGGCACGTTTTTACAACATGTTTGAAAAATGGCATTTTTTTTCGACATAGTATAGTAAGGCGTTTTTTTTGCGCCAAAATTCATGATGATTTTTTTTTCAAAGAAAACCTTTCTGGAGTGTTTTTCACGCCCTCCTTTACATTATTTCATCATATGGCACGTTTTTACAACATGTTTGAAAAATGGCATTTTTTTTCGACATAGTATAGTAAGGCGTTTTTTTTGCGCCAAAATTCATGATGATTTTTTTTTCAAAGAAAACCTTTCTGGAGTGTTTTTCACGCCTCCTTTACATTATTTCATCATATGGCACGTTTTTACAACATGTTTGAAAAATGGCATTTTTTTTCGACATAGTATAGTAAGGCGTTTTTTTTGCGCCAAAATTCATGATGATTTTTTTTTCAAAGAAAACCTTTCTGGAGTGTTTTTCACGGCCTCCTTTACATTATTTCATCATATGGCACGTTTTTACAACATGTTTGAAAAATGGCATTTTTTTTCGACATAGTATAGTAAGGCGTTTTTTTTGCGCCAAAATTCATGATGATTTTTTTTTCAAAGAAAACCTTTCTGGAGTGTTTTTCACGCCTCCTTTACATTATTTCATCATATGGCACGTTTTTACAACATGTTTGAAAAATGGCATTTTTTTTCGACATAGTATAGTAAGGCGTTTTTTTTGCGCCAAAATTCATGATGATTTTTTTTTCAAAGAAAACCTTTCTGGAGTGTTTTTCACGGCCTCCTTTACATTATTTCATCATATGGCACGTTTTTACAACATGTTTGAAAAATGGCATTTTTTTTCGACATAGTATAGTAAGGCGTTTTTTTTGCGCCAAAATTCATGATGATTTTTTTTTCAAAGAAAACCTTTCTGGAGTGTTTTTCACGGCCTCCTTTACATTATTTCATCATATGGCACGTTTTTACAACATGTTTGAAAAATGGCATTTTTTTTCGACATAGTATAGTAAGGCGTTTTTTTTGCGCCAAAATTCATGATGATTTTTTTTTCAAAGAAAACCTTTCTGGAGTGTTTTTCACGGCCTCCTTTACATTATTTCATCATATGGCACGTTTTTACAACATGTTTGAAAAATGGCATTTTTTTTCGACATAGTATAGTAAGGCGTTTTTTTTGCGCCAAAATTCATGATGATTTTTTTTTCAAAGAAAACCTTTCTGGAGTGTTTTTCACGGCCTCCTTTACATTATTTCATCATATGGCACGTTTTTACAACATGTTTGAAAAATGGCATTTTTTTTCGACATAGTATAGTAAGGCGTTTTTTTTGCGCCAAAATTCATGATGATTTTTTTTTCAAAGAAAACCTTTCTGGAGTGTTTTTCACGCCCTCCTTTACATTATTTCATCATATGGCACGTTTTTACAACATGTTTGAAAAATGGCATTTTTTTTCGACATAGTATAGTAAGGCGTTTTTTTTGCGCCAAAATTCATGATGATTTTTTTTTCAAAGAAAACCTTTCTGGAGTGTTTTTCACGGCCTCCTTTACATTATTTCATCATATGGCACGTTTTTACAACATGTTTGAAAAATGGCATTTTTTTTCGACATAGTATAGTAAGGCGTTTTTTTTGCGCCAAAATTCATGATGATTTTTTTTTCAAAGAAAACCTTTCTGGAGTGTTTTTCACGCCCTCCTTTACATTATTTCATCATATGGCACGTTTTTACAACATGTTTGAAAAATGGCATTTTTTTTCGACATAGTATAGTAAGGCGTTTTTTTTGCGCCAAAATTCATGATGATTTTTTTTTCAAAGAAAACCTTTCTGGAGTGTTTTTCACGGCCTCCTTTACATTATTTCATCATATGGCACGTTTTTACAACATGTTTGAAAAATGGCATTTTTTTTCGACATAGTATAGTAAGGCGTTTTTTTTGCGCCAAAATTCATGATGATTTTTTTTTCAAAGAAAACCTTTCTGGAGTGTTTTTCACGCCTCCTTTACATTATTTCATCATATGGCACGTTTTTACAACATGTTTGAAAAATGGCATTTTTTTTCGACATAGTATAGTAAGGCGTTTTTTTTGCGCCAAAATTCATGATGATTTTTTTTTCAAAGAAAACCTTTCTGGAGTGTTTTTCACGGCCTCCTTTACATTATTTCATCATATGGCACGTTTTTACAACATGTTTGAAAAATGGCATTTTTTTTCGACATAGTATAGTAAGGCGTTTTTTTTGCGCCAAAATTCATGATGATTTTTTTTTCAAAGAAAACCTTTCTGGAGTGTTTTTCACGGCCTCCTTTACATTATTTCATCATATGGCACGTTTTTACAACATGTTTGAAAAATGGCATTTTTTTTCGACATAGTATAGTAAGGCGTTTTTTTTGCGCCAAAATTCATGATGATTTTTTTTTCAAAGAAAACCTTTCTGGAGTGTTTTTCACGGCCTCCTTTACATTATTTCATCATATGGCACGTTTTTACAACATGTTTGAAAAATGGCATTTTTTTTCGACATAGTATAGTAAGGCGTTTTTTTTGCGCCAAAATTCATGATGATTTTTTTTCAAAGAAAACCTTTCTGGAGTGTTTTTCACGGCCTCCTTTACATTATTTCATCATATGGCACGTTTTTACAACATGTTTGAAAAATGGCATTTTTTTTCGACATAGTATAGTAAGGCGTTTTTTTTGCGCCAAAATTCATGATGATTTTTTTTTCAAAGAAAACCTTTCTGGAGTGTTTTTCACGCCCTCCTTTACATTATTTCATCATATGGCACGTTTTTACAACATGTTTGAAAAATGGCATTTTTTTTCGACATAGTATAGTAAGGCGTTTTTTTTGCGCCAAAATTCATGATGATTTTTTTTTCAAAGAAAACCTTTCTGGAGTGTTTTTCACGCCCTCCTTTACATTATTTCATCATATGGCACGTTTTTACAACATGTTTGAAAAATGGCATTTTTTTTCGACATAGTATAGTAAGGCGTTTTTTTTGCGCCAAAATTCATGATGATTTTTTTTTCAAAGAAAACCTTTCTGGAGTGTTTTTCACGCCTCCTTTACATTATTTCATCATATGGCACGTTTTTACAACATGTTTGAAAAATGGCATTTTTTTTCGACATAGTATAGTAAGGCGTTTTTTTTGCGCCAAAATTCATGATGATTTTTTTTTCAAAGAAAACCTTTCTGGAGTGTTTTTCACGCCCTCCTTTACATTATTTCATCATATGGCACGTTTTTACAACATGTTTGAAAAATGGCATTTTTTTTCGACATAGTATAGTAAGGCGTTTTTTTTGCGCCAAAATTCATGATGATTTTTTTTTCAAAGAAAACCTTTCTGGAGTGTTTTTCACGCCCTCCTTTACATTATTTCATCATATGGCACGTTTTTACAACATGTTTGAAAAATGGCATTTTTTTTCGACATAGTATAGTAAGGCGTTTTTTTTGCGCCAAAATTCATGATGATTTTTTTTTCAAAGAAAACCTTTCTGGAGTGTTTTTCACGCCCTCCTTTACATTATTTCATCATATGGCACGTTTTTACAACATGTTTGAAAAATGGCATTTTTTTTCGACATAGTATAGTAAGGCGTTTTTTTTGCGCCAAAATTCATGATGATTTTTTTTTCAAAGAAAACCTTTCTGGAGTGTTTTTCACGCCCTCCTTTACATTATTTCATCATATGGCACGTTTTTACAACATGTTTGAAAAATGGCATTTTTTTTCGACATAGTATAGTAAGGCGTTTTTTTTGCGCCAAAATTCATGATGATTTTTTTTTCAAAGAAAACCTTTCTGGAGTGTTTTTCACGCCCTCCTTTACATTATTTCATCATATGGCACGTTTTTACAACATGTTTGAAAAATGGCATTTTTTTTCGACATAGTATAGTAAGGCGTTTTTTTTGCGCCAAAATTCATGATGATTTTTTTTTCAAAGAAAACCTTTCTGGAGTGTTTTTCACGCCTCCTTTACATTATTTCATCATATGGCACGTTTTTACAACATGTTTGAAAAATGGCATTTTTTTTCGACATAGTATAGTAAGGCGTTTTTTTTGCGCCAAAATTCATGATGATTTTTTTTTCAAAGAAAACCTTTCTGGAGTGTTTTTCACGCCCTCCTTTACATTATTTCATCATATGGCACGTTTTTACAACATGTTTGAAAAATGGCATTTTTTTTCGACATAGTATAGTAAGGCGTTTTTTTTGCGCCAAAATTCATGATGATTTTTTTTTCAAAGAAAACCTTTCTGGAGTGTTTTTCACGCCCTCCTTTACATTATTTCATCATATGGCACGTTTTTACAACATGTTTGAAAAATGGCATTTTTTTTCGACATAGTATAGTAAGGCGTTTTTTTTGCGCCAAAATTCATGATGATTTTTTTTTCAAAGAAAACCTTTCTGGAGTGTTTTTCACGCCCTCCTTTACATTATTTCATCATATGGCACGTTTTTACAACATGTTTGAAAAATGGCATTTTTTTTCGACATAGTATAGTAAGGCGTTTTTTTTGCGCCAAAATTCATGATGATTTTTTTTTCAAAGAAAACCTTTCTGGAGTGTTTTTCACGCCCTCCTTTACATTATTTCATCATATGGCACGTTTTTACAACATGTTTGAAAAATGGCATTTTTTTTCGACATAGTATAGTAAGGCGTTTTTTTTGCGCCAAAATTCATGATGATTTTTTTTTCAAAGAAAACCTTTCTGGAGTGTTTTTCACGCCCTCCTTTACATTATTTCATCATATGGCACGTTTTTACAACATGTTTGAAAAATGGCATTTTTTTTCGACATAGTATAGTAAGGCGTTTTTTTTGCGCCAAAATTCATGATGATTTTTTTTTCAAAGAAAACCTTTCTGGAGTGTTTTTCACGCCCTCCTTTACATTATTTCATCATATGGCACGTTTTTACAACATGTTTGAAAAATGGCATTTTTTTTCGACATAGTATAGTAAGGCGTTTTTTTTGCGCCAAAATTCATGATGATTTTTTTTTCAAAGAAAACCTTTCTGGAGTGTTTTTCACGCCCTCCTTTACATTATTTCATCATATGGCACGTTTTTACAACATGTTTGAAAAATGGCATTTTTTTTCGACATAGTATAGTAAGGCGTTTTTTTTGCGCCAAAATTCATGATGATTTTTTTTTCAAAGAAAACCTTTCTGGAGTGTTTTTCACGCCCTCCTTTACATTATTTCATCATATGGCACGTTTTTACAACATGTTTGAAAAATGGCATTTTTTTTCGACATAGTATAGTAAGGCGTTTTTTTTGCGCCAAAATTCATGATGATTTTTTTTTCAAAGAAAACCTTTCTGGAGTGTTTTTCACGCCCTCCTTTACATTATTTCATCATATGGCACGTTTTTACAACATGTTTGAAAAATGGCATTTTTTTTCGACATAGTATAGTAAGGCGTTTTTTTTGCGCCAAAATTCATGATGATTTTTTTTTCAAAGAAAACCTTTCTGGAGTGTTTTTCACGCCCTCCTTTACATTATTTCATCATATGGCACGTTTTTACAACATGTTTGAAAAATGGCATTTTTTTTCGACATAGTATAGTAAGGCGTTTTTTTTGCGCCAAAATTCATGATGATTTTTTTTTCAAAGAAAACCTTTCTGGAGTGTTTTTCACGCCCTCCTTTACATTATTTCATCATATGGCACGTTTTTACAACATGTTTGAAAAATGGCATTTTTTTTCGACATAGTATAGTAAGGCGTTTTTTTTGCGCCAAAATTCATGATGATTTTTTTTTCAAAGAAAACCTTTCTGGAGTGTTTTTCACGCCCTCCTTTACATTATTTCATCATATGGCACGTTTTTACAACATGTTTGAAAAATGGCATTTTTTTTCGACATAGTATAGTAAGGCGTTTTTTTTGCGCCAAAATTCATGATGATTTTTTTTTCAAAGAAAACCTTTCTGGAGTGTTTTTCACGCCCTCCTTTACATTATTTCATCATATGGCACGTTTTTACAACATGTTTGAAAAATGGCATTTTTTTTCGACATAGTATAGTAAGGCGTTTTTTTTGCGCCAAAATTCATGATGATTTTTTTTTCAAAGAAAACCTTTCTGGAGTGTTTTTCACGCCCTCCTTTACATTATTTCATCATATGGCACGTTTTTACAACATGTTTGAAAAATGGCATTTTTTTTCGACATAGTATAGTAAGGCGTTTTTTTTGCGCCAAAATTCATGATGATTTTTTTTTCAAAGAAAACCTTTCTGGAGTGTTTTTCACGCCCTCCTTTACATTATTTCATCATATGGCACGTTTTTACAACATGTTTGAAAAATGGCATTTTTTTTCGACATAGTATAGTAAGGCGTTTTTTTTGCGCCAAAATTCATGATGATTTTTTTTTCAAAGAAAACCTTTCTGGAGTGTTTTTCACGCCCTCCTTTACATTATTTCATCATATGGCACGTTTTTACAACATGTTTGAAAAATGGCATTTTTTTTCGACATAGTATAGTAAGGCGTTTTTTTTGCGCCAAAATTCATGATGATTTTTTTTTCAAAGAAAACCTTTCTGGAGTGTTTTTCACGCCCTCCTTTACATTATTTCATCATATGGCACGTTTTTACAACATGTTTGAAAAATGGCATTTTTTTTCGACATAGTATAGTAAGGCGTTTTTTTTGCGCCAAAATTCATGATGATTTTTTTTTCAAAGAAAACCTTTCTGGAGTGTTTTTCACGCCCTCCTTTACATTATTTCATCATATGGCACGTTTTTACAACATGTTTGAAAAATGGCATTTTTTTTCGACATAGTATAGTAAGGCGTTTTTTTTGCGCCAAAATTCATGATGATTTTTTTTTCAAAGAAAACCTTTCTGGAGTGTTTTTCACGCCCTCCTTTACATTATTTCATCATATGGCACGTTTTTACAACATGTTTGAAAAATGGCATTTTTTTTCGACATAGTATAGTAAGGCGTTTTTTTTGCGCCAAAATTCATGATGATTTTTTTTTCAAAGAAAACCTTTCTGGAGTGTTTTTCACGCCCTCCTTTACATTATTTCATCATATGGCACGTTTTTACAACATGTTTGAAAAATGGCATTTTTTTTCGACATAGTATAGTAAGGCGTTTTTTTTGCGCCAAAATTCATGATGATTTTTTTTTCAAAGAAAACCTTTCTGGAGTGTTTTTCACGCCCTCCTTTACATTATTTCATCATATGGCACGTTTTTACAACATGTTTGAAAAATGGCATTTTTTTTCGACATAGTATAGTAAGGCGTTTTTTTTGCGCCAAAATTCATGATGATTTTTTTTTCAAAGAAAACCTTTCTGGAGTGTTTTTCACGCCCTCCTTTACATTATTTCATCATATGGCACGTTTTTACAACATGTTTGAAAAATGGCATTTTTTTTCGACATAGTATAGTAAGGCGTTTTTTTTGCGCCAAAATTCATGATGATTTTTTTTTCAAAGAAAACCTTTCTGGAGTGTTTTTCACGCCCTCCTTTACATTATTTCATCATATGGCACGTTTTTACAACATGTTTGAAAAATGGCATTTTTTTTCGACATAGTATAGTAAGGCGTTTTTTTTGCGCCAAAATTCATGATGATTTTTTTTTCAAAGAAAACCTTTCTGGAGTGTTTTTCACGCCCTCCTTTACATTATTTCATCATATGGCACGTTTTTACAACATGTTTGAAAAATGGCATTTTTTTTCGACATAGTATAGTAAGGCGTTTTTTTTGCGCCAAAATTCATGATGATTTTTTTTTCAAAGAAAACCTTTCTGGAGTGTTTTTCACGCCCTCCTTTACATTATTTCATCATATGGCACGTTTTTACAACATGTTTGAAAAATGGCATTTTTTTTCGACATAGTATAGTAAGGCGTTTTTTTTGCGCCAAAATTCATGATGATTTTTTTTTCAAAGAAAACCTTTCTGGAGTGTTTTTCACGCCCTCCTTTACATTATTTCATCATATGGCACGTTTTTACAACATGTTTGAAAAATGGCATTTTTTTTCGACATAGTATAGTAAGGCGTTTTTTTTGCGCCAAAATTCATGATGATTTTTTTTTCAAAGAAAACCTTTCTGGAGTGTTTTTCACGCCCTCCTTTACATTATTTCATCATATGGCACGTTTTTACAACATGTTTGAAAAATGGCATTTTTTTTCGACATAGTATAGTAAGGCGTTTTTTTTGCGCCAAAATTCATGATGATTTTTTTTTCAAAGAAAACCTTTCTGGAGTGTTTTTCACGCCCTCCTTTACATTATTTCATCATATGGCACGTTTTTACAACATGTTTGAAAAATGGCATTTTTTTTCGACATAGTATAGTAAGGCGTTTTTTTTGCGCCAAAATTCATGATGATTTTTTTTTCAAAGAAAACCTTTCTGGAGTGTTTTTCACGCCCTCCTTTACATTATTTCATCATATGGCACGTTTTTACAACATGTTTGAAAAATGGCATTTTTTTTCGACATAGTATAGTAAGGCGTTTTTTTTGCGCCAAAATTCATGATGATTTTTTTTTCAAAGAAAACCTTTCTGGAGTGTTTTTCACGCCCTCCTTTACATTATTTCATCATATGGCACGTTTTTACAACATGTTTGAAAAATGGCATTTTTTTTCGACATAGTATAGTAAGGCGTTTTTTTTGCGCCAAAATTCATGATGATTTTTTTTTCAAAGAAAACCTTTCTGGAGTGTTTTTCACGCCCTCCTTTACATTATTTCATCATATGGCACGTTTTTACAACATGTTTGAAAAATGGCATTTTTTTTCGACATAGTATAGTAAGGCGTTTTTTTTGCGCCAAAATTCATGATGATTTTTTTTTCAAAGAAAACCTTTCTGGAGTGTTTTTCACGCCCTCCTTTACATTATTTCATCATATGGCACGTTTTTACAACATGTTTGAAAAATGGCATTTTTTTTCGACATAGTATAGTAAGGCGTTTTTTTTGCGCCAAAATTCATGATGATTTTTTTTTCAAAGAAAACCTTTCTGGAGTGTTTTTCACGCCCTCCTTTACATTATTTCATCATATGGCACGTTTTTACAACATGTTTGAAAAATGGCATTTTTTTTCGACATAGTATAGTAAGGCGTTTTTTTTGCGCCAAAATTCATGATGATTTTTTTTTCAAAGAAAACCTTTCTGGAGTGTTTTTCACGCCCTCCTTTACATTATTTCATCATATGGCACGTTTTTACAACATGTTTGAAAAATGGCATTTTTTTTCGACATAGTATAGTAAGGCGTTTTTTTTGCGCCAAAATTCATGATGATTTTTTTTTCAAAGAAAACCTTTCTGGAGTGTTTTTCACGCCCTCCTTTACATTATTTCATCATATGGCACGTTTTTACAACATGTTTGAAAAATGGCATTTTTTTTCGACATAGTATAGTAAGGCGTTTTTTTTGCGCCAAAATTCATGATGATTTTTTTTTCAAAGAAAACCTTTCTGGAGTGTTTTTCACGCCCTCCTTTACATTATTTCATCATATGGCACGTTTTTACAACATGTTTGAAAAATGGCATTTTTTTTCGACATAGTATAGTAAGGCGTTTTTTTTGCGCCAAAATTCATGATGATTTTTTTTTCAAAGAAAACCTTTCTGGAGTGTTTTTCACGCCCTCCTTTACATTATTTCATCATATGGCACGTTTTTACAACATGTTTGAAAAATGGCATTTTTTTTCGACATAGTATAGTAAGGCGTTTTTTTTGCGCCAAAATTCATGATGATTTTTTTTTCAAAGAAAACCTTTCTGGAGTGTTTTTCACGCCCTCCTTTACATTATTTCATCATATGGCACGTTTTTACAACATGTTTGAAAAATGGCATTTTTTTTCGACATAGTATAGTAAGGCGTTTTTTTTGCGCCAAAATTCATGATGATTTTTTTTTCAAAGAAAACCTTTCTGGAGTGTTTTTCACGCCCTCCTTTACATTATTTCATCATATGGCACGTTTTTACAACATGTTTGAAAAATGGCATTTTTTTTCGACATAGTATAGTAAGGCGTTTTTTTTGCGCCAAAATTCATGATGATTTTTTTTTCAAAGAAAACCTTTCTGGAGTGTTTTTCACGCCCTCCTTTACATTATTTCATCATATGGCACGTTTTTACAACATGTTTGAAAAATGGCATTTTTTTTCGACATAGTATAGTAAGGCGTTTTTTTTGCGCCAAAATTCATGATGATTTTTTTTTCAAAGAAAACCTTTCTGGAGTGTTTTTCACGCCCTCCTTTACATTATTTCATCATATGGCACGTTTTTACAACATGTTTGAAAAATGGCATTTTTTTTCGACATAGTATAGTAAGGCGTTTTTTTTGCGCCAAAATTCATGATGATTTTTTTTTCAAAGAAAACCTTTCTGGAGTGTTTTTCACGCCCTCCTTTACATTATTTCATCATATGGCACGTTTTTACAACATGTTTGAAAAATGGCATTTTTTTTCGACATAGTATAGTAAGGCGTTTTTTTTGCGCCAAAATTCATGATGATTTTTTTTTCAAAGAAAACCTTTCTGGAGTGTTTTTCACGCCCTCCTTTACATTATTTCATCATATGGCACGTTTTTACAACATGTTTGAAAAATGGCATTTTTTTTCGACATAGTATAGTAAGGCGTTTTTTTTGCGCCAAAATTCATGATGATTTTTTTTTCAAAGAAAACCTTTCTGGAGTGTTTTTCACGCCCTCCTTTACATTATTTCATCATATGGCACGTTTTTACAACATGTTTGAAAAATGGCATTTTTTTTCGACATAGTATAGTAAGGCGTTTTTTTTGCGCCAAAATTCATGATGATTTTTTTTTCAAAGAAAACCTTTCTGGAGTGTTTTTCACGCCCTCCTTTACATTATTTCATCATATGGCACGTTTTTACAACATGTTTGAAAAATGGCATTTTTTTTCGACATAGTATAGTAAGGCGTTTTTTTTGCGCCAAAATTCATGATGATTTTTTTTTCAAAGAAAACCTTTCTGGAGTGTTTTTCACGCCCTCCTTTACATTATTTCATCATATGGCACGTTTTTACAACATGTTTGAAAAATGGCATTTTTTTTCGACATAGTATAGTAAGGCGTTTTTTTTGCGCCAAAATTCATGATGATTTTTTTTTCAAAGAAAACCTTTCTGGAGTGTTTTTCACGCCCTCCTTTACATTATTTCATCATATGGCACGTTTTTACAACATGTTTGAAAAATGGCATTTTTTTTCGACATAGTATAGTAAGGCGTTTTTTTTGCGCCAAAATTCATGATGATTTTTTTTTCAAAGAAAACCTTTCTGGAGTGTTTTTCACGCCCTCCTTTACATTATTTCATCATATGGCACGTTTTTACAACATGTTTGAAAAATGGCATTTTTTTTTCGACATAGTATAGTAAGGCGTTTTTTTTGCGCCAAAATTCATGATGATTTTTTTTTCAAAGAAAACCTTTCTGGAGTGTTTTTCACGCCCTCCTTTACATTATTTCATCATATGGCACGTTTTTACAACATGTTTGAAAAATGGCATTTTTTTTCGACATAGTATAGTAAGGCGTTTTTTTTGCGCCAAAATTCATGATGATTTTTTTTTCAAAGAAAACCTTTCTGGAGTGTTTTTCACGCCCTCCTTTACATTATTTCATCATATGGCACGTTTTTACAACATGTTTGAAAAATGGCATTTTTTTTCGACATAGTATAGTAAGGCGTTTTTTTTGCGCCAAAATTCATGATGATTTTTTTTTCAAAGAAAACCTTTCTGGAGTGTTTTTCACGCCCTCCTTTACATTATTTCATCATATGGCACGTTTTTACAACATGTTTGAAAAATGGCATTTTTTTTCGACATAGTATAGTAAGGCGTTTTTTTTGCGCCAAAATTCATGATGATTTTTTTTTCAAAGAAAACCTTTCTGGAGTGTTTTTCACGCCCTCCTTTACATTATTTCATCATATGGCACGTTTTTACAACATGTTTGAAAAATGGCATTTTTTTTCGACATAGTATAGTAAGGCGTTTTTTTTGCGCCAAAATTCATGATGATTTTTTTTTCAAAGAAAACCTTTCTGGAGTGTTTTTCACGGCCTCCTTTACATTATTTCATCATATGGCACGTTTTTACAACATGTTTGAAAAATGGCATTTTTTTTCGACATAGTATAGTAAGGCGTTTTTTTTGCGCCAAAATTCATGATGATTTTTTTTTCAAAGAAAACCTTTCTGGAGTGTTTTTCACGCCCTCCTTTACATTATTTCATCATATGGCACGTTTTTACAACATGTTTGAAAAATGGCATTTTTTTTCGACATAGTATAGTAAGGCGTTTTTTTTGCGCCAAAATTCATGATGATTTTTTTTTCAAAGAAAACCTTTCTGGAGTGTTTTTCACGGCCTCCTTTACATTATTTCATCATATGGCACGTTTTTACAACATGTTTGAAAAATGGCATTTTTTTTCGACATAGTATAGTAAGGCGTTTTTTTTGCGCCAAAATTCATGATGATTTTTTTTTCAAAGAAAACCTTTCTGGAGTGTTTTTCACGGCCTCCTTTACATTATTTCATCATATGGCACGTTTTTACAACATGTTTGAAAAATGGCATTTTTTTTCGACATAGTATAGTAAGGCGTTTTTTTGCGCCAAAATTCATGATGATTTTTTTTCAAAGAAAACCTTTCTGGAGTGTTTTTCACGGCCTCCTTTACATTATTTCATCATATGGCACGTTTT
>JALBFV010000051.1:0-17802 GCA_027123335.1 Amphiprion clarkii
AAAAAATCATCATGAATTTTGGTGCAAAAAAAACGCCTTACTATACTATGTCGAAAAAAAATGCGATTTTTCAAACATGTTGTAAAAACGTGCCATATGATGAAATAATGTAAAGGAGGCCATGAAAAACACTCCAGAAAGGTTTTCTTTGAAAAAAAAATCATCATGAATTTTGGCGCAAAAAAAACGCCTTACTATACTATGTCGAAAAAAATGCGATTTTTTAAACATGTTGTAAAAACGTGCCATATGATGAAATAATGTAAAGGAGGCCGTGAAAAACACTCCAGAAAGGTTTTCTTTGAAAAAAAAATCATCATGAATTTTGGCGCAAAAAAAACGCCTTACTATACTGTCGAAAAAAAATGGGATTTTTCAAACATGTTGTAAAAACGTGCCATATGATGAAATAATGTAAAGGAGGCCGTGAAAAACACTCCAGAAAGGTTTTCTTTGAAAAAAAAATCATCATGAATTTTGGTGCAAAAAAAACGCCTTACTATACTATGTCGAAAAAAAATTGCGATTTTTCAAACATGTTGTAAAAACGTGCCATATGATGAAATAATGTAAAGGAGGCCGTGAAAAACACTCCAGAAAGGTTTTCTTTGAAAAATAAATCATCATGAATTTTGGCGCAAAAAAAAACGCCTTACTATACTATGTCGAAAAAAAATGGGATTTTTCAAACATGTTGTAAAAACGTGCCATATGATGAAATAATGTAAAGGAGGCCGTGAAAAACACTCCAGAACGGTTTTCTTTGAAAAAAAAATCATCATGAATTTTGGTGCAAAAAAAACGCCTTACTATACTATGTCGAAAAAAAATGCGATTTTTCAAACATGTTGTAAAAACGTGCCATATGATGAAATAATGTAAAGGAGGCCATGAAAAACACTCCAGAAAGGTTTTCTTTGAAAAAAAAATCATCATGAATTTTGGCGCAAAAAAAACGCCTTACTATACTATGTCGAAAAAAAATGCGATTTTTCAAACATGTTGTAAAAACGTGCCATATGATGAAATAATGTAAAGGAGGCTGTGAAAAACACTCCAGAAAGGTTTTCTTTGAAAAAAAAATCATCATGAATTTTAGCGCAAAAAAAACGCCTTACTATACTGTCTAAAAAAAATGCGATTTTTCAAACATGTTGTAAAAACGTGCCATATGATGAAATAATGTAAAGGAGGCTGTGAAAAACACTCCAGAAAGGTTTTCTTTGAAAAAAAAATCATCATGAATTTTGGTGCAAAAAAAACGCCTTACTATACTATGTCGAAAAAAAATGCGATTTTTCAAACATGTTGTAAAAACGTGCCATATGATGAAATAATGTAAAGGAGGCCGTGAAAAACACTCCAGAAAGGTTTTCTTTGAAAAAAAATCATCATGAATTTTGGCGCAAAAAAAACGCCTTACTATACTATGTCGAAAAAAAATGCGATTTTTCAAACATGCTGTAAAAACGTGCCATATGATGAAATAATGTAAAGGAGGCCGTGAAAAACACTCCAGAAAGGTTTTGTTTGAAAAAAAAATCATCATGAATTTTGGCGCAAAAAAAACGCCTTACTATACTATGTCGAAAAAAAATGCGATTTTTCAAACATGTTGTAAAAACGTGCCATATGATGAAATAATGTAAAGGAGGCCATGAAAAACACTCCAGAAAGGTTTTCTTTGAAAAAAAAATCATCATGAATTTTGGCGCAAAAAAAACGCCTTACTATACTATGTCGAAAAAAATGCGATTTTTTAAACATGTTGTAAAAACGTGCCATATGATGAAATAATGTAAAGGAGGCCGTGAAAAACACTCCAGAAAGGTTTTCTTTGAAAAAAAAATCATCATGAATTTTGGCGCAAAAAAAACGCCTTACTATACTATGTCGAAAAAAAATGCGATTTTTCAAACATGTTGTAAAAACGTGCCATATGATGAAATAATGTAAAGGAGGCCGTGAAAAACACTCCAGAAAGGTTTTCTTTGAAAAAAAATCATCATGAATTTTGGCGCAAAAAAAACGCCTTACTATACTATGTCGAAAAAAAATGCGATTTTTCAAACATGCTGTAAAAACGTGCCATATGATGAAATAATGTAAAGGAGGCCGTGAAAAACACTCCAGAAAGGTTTTGTTTGAAAAAAAAATCATCATGAATTTTGGCGCAAAAAAAACGCCTTACTATACTATGTCGAAAAAAAATGCGATTTTTCAAACATGTTGTAAAAACGTGCCATATGATGAAATAATGTAAAGGAGGCCATGAAAAACACTCCAGAAAGGTTTTCTTTGAAAAAAAAATCATCATGAATTTTGGCGCAAAAAAAACGCCTTACTATACTATGTCGAAAAAAAATGCGATTTTTTAAACATGTTGTAAAAACGTGCCATATGATGAAATAATGTAAAGGAGGCCGTGAAAAACACTCCAGAAAGGTTTTCTTTGAAAAAAAAATCATCATGAATTTTGGCGCAAAAAAAACGCCTTACTATACTATGTCGAAAAAAAATGCGATTTTTCAAACATGTTGTAAAAACGTGCCATATGATGAAATAATGTAAAGGAGGCCGTGAAAAACACTCCAGAAAGGTTTTCTTTGAAAAAAAAATCATCATGAATTTTGGTGCAAAAAAAACGCCTTACTATACTATGTCGAAAAAAAATGCGATTTTTCAAACATGTTGTAAAAACGTGCCATATGATGAAATAATGTAAAGGAGGCCGTGAAAAACACTCCAGAAAGGTTTTGTTTGAAAAAAAAATCATCATGAATTTTGGCGCAAAAAAAACGCCTTACTATACTATGTCGAAAAAAAATGGGATTTTTCAAACATGTTGTAAAAACGTGCCATATGATGAAATAATGTAAAGGAGGCCGTGAAAAACACTCCAGAACGGTTTTCTTTGAAAAAAAAATCATCATGAATTTTGGTGCAAAAAAAACGCCTTACTATACTATGTCGAAAAAAAATGCGATTTTTCAAACATGTTGTAAAAACGTGCCATATGATGAAATAATGTAAAGGAGGCCATGAAAAACACTCCAGAAAGGTTTTCTTTGAAAAAAAAATCATCATGAATTTTGGCGCAAAAAAAACGCCTTACTATACTATGTCGAAAAAAAATGCGATTTTTCAAACATGTTGTAAAAACGTGCCATATGATGAAATAATGTAAAGGAGGCTGTGAAAAACACTCCAGAAAGGTTTTCTTTGAAAAAAAAATCATCATGAATTTTAGCGCAAAAAAAACGCCTTACTATACTATGTCTAAAAAAAATGCGATTTTTCAAACATGTTGTAAAAACGTGCCATATGATGAAATAATGTAAAGGAGGCCGTGAAAAACACTCCAGAAAGGTTTTCTTTGAAAAAAAAATCATCATGAATTTTGGCGCAAAAAAAACGCCTTACTATACTATGTCGAAAAAAAATGCGATTTTTCAAACATGTTGTAAAAACGTGCCATATGATGAAATAATGTAAAGGAGGCCGTGAAAAACACTCCAGAAAGGTTTTCTTTGAAAAAAAATCATCATGAATTTTGGCGCAAAAAAAACGCCTTACTATACTATGTCGAAAAAAAATGCGATTTTTCAAACATGCTGTAAAAACGTGCCATATGATGAAATAATGTAAAGGAGGCCGTGAAAAACACTCCAGAAAGGTTTTGTTTGAAAAAAAAATCATCATGAATTTTGGCGCAAAAAAAACGCCTTACTATACTATGTCGAAAAAAAATGCGATTTTTCAAACATGTTGTAAAAACGTGCCATATGATGAAATAATGTAAAGGAGGCCGTGAAAAACACTCCAGAAAGGTTTTCTTTGAAAAAAAAATCATCATGAATTTTGGCGCAAAAAAAACGCCTTACTATACTATGTCGAAAAAAATGCGATTTTTCAAACATGTTGTAAAAACGTGCCATATGATGAAATAATGTAAAGGAGGCCGTGAAAAACACTCCAGAAAGGTTTTCTTTGAAAAAAAATCATGAATTTTGGCGCAAAAAAAAGACGCCTTACGATCCCATGTTGAAAAAAAAAGTTTTTTTTTTAAGATGTAAAAACGTGCCATATGATGAAATAATGTAACGGAGGCCGTGAAAAACATTCCAGAAAGGTTTTCTTTGAAAAAAAAATGATCATGAATTTTGGTGCAAAAAAACGCCTTACTATACTATGTCGAAAAAAAATGCGATTTTTCAAACATGTTGTAAAAACGTGCCATATGATGAAATAATGTAAAGGAGGCCGTGAAAAACACTCCAGAAAGGTTTTCTTTGAAAAAAAAATCATCATGAATTTTGGCGCAAAAAAAACGCCTTACTATACTATGTCGAAAAAAAATGGGATTTTTCAAACATCTTGTAAAAACGTGCCATATGATGAAATAATGTAAAGGAGGCTGTGAAAAACACTCCAGAAAGGTTTTCTTTGAAAAAAAAATCATCATGAATTTTGGCGCAAAAAAAACGCCTTACTATACTATGTCGAAAAAAAATGCGATTTTTCAAACATGTTGTAAAAACGTGCCATATGATGAAATAATGTAAAGGAGGCCGTGAAAAACACTCCAGAAAGGTTTTCTTTGAAAAAAAATCATCATGAATTTTGGCGCAAAAAAAACGCCTTACTATACTATGTCGAAAAAAAATGCGATTTTTCAAACATGCTGTAAAAACGTGCCATATGATGAAATAATGTAAAGGAGGCCGTGAAAAACACTCCAGAAAGGTTTTCTTTGAAAAAAAAATCATCATGAATTTTGGCGCAAAAAAAACGCCTTACTATACTATGTCGAAAAAAAATGCGATTTTTCAAACATGTGTAAAAACGTGCCATATGATGAAATAATGTAAAGGAGGCCATGAAAAACACTCCAGAAAGGTTTTCTTTGAAAAAAAAATCATCATGAATTTTGGCGCAAAAAAAACGCCTTACTATACTATGTCGAAAAAAAATGCGATTTTTCAAACATGTTGTAAAAACGTGCCATATGATGAAATAATGTAAAGGAGGCCGTGAAAAACACTCCAGAAAGGTTTTCTTTGAAAAAAAAATCATCATGAATTTTGGCGCAAAAAAAACGCCTTACTATACTATGTCGAAAAAAAATGCGATTTTTCAAACATGTTGTAAAAACGTGCCATATGATGAAATAATGTAAAGGAGGCCGTGAAAAACACTCCAGAACGGTTTTCTTTGAAAAAAAAATCATCATGAATTTTGGTGCAAAAAAAACGCCTTACTATACTATGTCGAAAAAAAATGCGATTTTTCAAACATGTTGTAAAAACGTGCCATATGATGAAATAATGTAAAGGAGGCCATGAAAAACACTCCAGAAAGGTTTTCTTTGAAAAAAAAATCATCATGAATTTTGGCGCAAAAAAAACGCCTTACTATACTATGTCGAAAAAAAATGCGATTTTTCAAACATGTTGTAAAAACGTGCCATATGATGAAATAATGTAAAGGAGGCTGTGAAAAACACTCCAGAAAGGTTTTCTTTGAAAAAAAAATCATCATGAATTTTGGCGCAAAAAAAACGCCTTACTATACTATGTCGAAAAAAAATGCGATTTTTCAAACATGCTGTAAAAACGTGCCATATGATGAAATAATGTAAAGGAGGCCGTGAAAAACACTCCAGAAAGGTTTTCTTTGAAAAAAAAATCATCATGAATTTTGGCGCAAAAAAAACGCCTTACTATACTATGTCGAAAAAAAATGCGATTTTTCAAACATGTTGTAAAAACGTGCCATATGATGAAATAATGTAAAGGAGGCCGTGAAAAACACTCCAGAAAGGTTTTCTTTGAAAAAAAAATCATCATGAATTTTGGTGCAAAAAAAACGCCTTACTATACTATGTCGAAAAAAAATGCGATTTTTCAAACATGTTGTAAAAACGTGCCATATGATGAAATAATGTAAAGGAGGCCGTGAAAAACACTCCAGAAAGGTTTTCTTTGAAAAAAAAATCATGAATTTTGGCGCAAAAAAAACGCCTTACTATACTATGTCGAAAAAAAATGCAATTTTTCAAACATGTTGTAAAAACGTGCCATATGATGAAATAATGTAACGGAGGCCGTGAAAAACACTCCAGAAAGGTTTTCTTTGAAACAAAAATCATCATGAATTTTGGCGCAAAAAAACGCCTTACTATACTATGTCGAGAAAAAAATGCGATTTTGCAACCTGTTGTAAAAACGTGCCATATGATGAAATAATGTAAAGGAGGACGTGAAAAACACTCCAGAAAGGTTTTCTTTGAAAAAAAAATCATCATGAATTTTGGCGCAAAAAAAACGCCTGACTATACTATGTCGAAAAAAAATGCGATTTTGCAACATGTTGTAAAAACGTGCCATATGATGAAATAATGTAACGGAGGCCGTGAAAAACACTCCAGAAAGGTTTTCTTTGAAAAAAAAATCATCATGAATTTTGGCGCAAAGAAAACGCCTGACTATACTATGTCGAAAAAAAATGCGATTTTGCAAACATGTTGTAAAAACGTGCCATATGATGAAATAATGTAACGGAGGCCGTGAAAAACACTCCAGAAAGGTTTTCTTTGAAAAAAAAATCATCATGAATTTTAGCGCAAAAAAAACGCCTTACTATACTATGTCTAAAAAAAATGCGATTTTTCAAACATGTTGTAAAAATGTGCCATATGATGAAATAATGTAACGGAGGCCGTGAAAAACACTCCAGAAAGGTTTTCTTTGAAAAAAAAATCATCATGAATTTTGGCGCAAAAAAACCGCCTTACTATACTATGTCGAAAAAAAATGCGATTTTTCAAACATGTTGTAAAAACGTGCCATATGATGAAATAATGTAAAGGAGGCCGTGAAAAACACTCCAGAAAGGTTTTCTTTGAAAAAAAATCATCATGAATTTTGGCGCAAAAAAAACGCCTTACTATACTATGTCGAAAAAAAATGCGATTTTTCAAACATGTTGTAAAAACGTGCCATATGATGAAATAATGTAAAGGCGGCCGTGAAAAACACTCCAGAAAGGTTTTCTTTGAAAAAAAAATCATCATGAATTTTGGCGCAAAAAAAACGCCTTACTATACTATGTCGAAAAAAAATGCGATTTTTCAAACATGTTGTAAAAACGTGCCATATGATGAAATAATGTAAAGGAGGCCATGAAAAACACTCCAGAAAGGTTTTCTTTGAAAAAAAAATCATCATGAATTTTGGCGCAAAAAAAACGCCTTACTATACTATGTCGAAAAAAAATGCGATTTTTCAAACATGTTGTAAAAACGTGCCATATGATGAAATAATGTAAAGGAGGCCGTGAAAAACACTCCAGAAAGGTTTTCTTTGAAAAAAAAATCATCATGAATTTTGGCGCAAAAAAAACGCCTTACTATACTATGTCGAAAAAAAATGCGATTTTTCAAACATGTTGTAAAAACGTGCCATATGATGAAATAATGTAAAGGAGGCCGTGAAAAACACTCCAGAAAGGTTTTCTTTGAAAAAAAAATCATCATGAATTTTGGTGCAAAAAAAACGCCTTACTATACTATGTCGAAAAAAAATGCGATTTTTCAAACATGTTGTAAAAACGTGCCATATGATGAAATAATGTAAAGGAGGCCGTGAAAAACACTCCAGAAAGGTTTTCTTTGAAAAAAAAATCATCATGAATTTTGGCGCAAAAAAAACGCCTTACTATACTATGTCGAAAAAAAATGCGATTTTTCAAACATGTTGTAAAAACGTGCCATATGATGAAATAATGTAAAGGAGGCCGTGAAAAACACTCCAGAAAGGTTTTCTTTGAAAAAAAAATCATCATGAATTTTGGCGCAAAAAAAACGCCTTACTATACTATGTCGAAAAAAAATGCGATTTTTCAAACATGTTGTAAAAACGTGCCATATGATGAAATAATGTAAAGGAGGCCATGAAAAACACTCCAGAAAGGTTTTCTTTGAAAAAAAAATCATCATGAATTTTAGCGCAAAAAAAACGCCTTACTATACTATGTCGAAAAAAAATGCGATTTTTCAAACATGTTGTAAAAACGTGCCATATGATGAAATAATGTAAAGGAGGCCGTGAAAAACACTCCAGAAAGGTTTTCTTTGAAAAAAAAATCATCATGAATTTTGGCGCAAAAAAAACGCCTTACTATACTATGTCGAAAAAAAATGCGATTTTTCAAACATGTTGTAAAAACGTGCCATATGATGAAATAATGTAAAGGAGGCCGTGAAAAACACTCCAGAAAGGTTTTCTTTGAAAAAAAAATCATCATGAATTTTGGCGCAAAAAAAACGCCTTACTATACTATGTCGAAAAAAATGCGATTTTTCAAACATGCTGTAAAAACGTGCCATATGATGAAATAATGTAAAGGAGGCCGTGAAAAACACTCCAGAAAGGTTTTCTTTGAAAAAAAAATCATCATGAATTTTGGCGCAAAAAAAACGCCTTACTATACTATGTCGAAAAAAAATGCGATTTTTCAAACATGTTGTAAAAACGTGCCATATGATGAAATAATGTAAAGGAGGCCGTGAAAAACACTCCAGAAAGGTTTTCTTTGAAAAAAAAATCATCATGAATTTTGGCGCAAAAAAAACGCCTTACTATACTATGTCGAAAAAAATGCGATTTTTCAAACATGTTGTAAAAACGTGCCATATGATGAAATAATGTAAAGGAGGCCGTGAAAAACACTCCAGAAAGGTTTTCTTTGAAAAAAAAATCATGAATTTTGGCGCAAAAAAAAACGCCTTACTATACTATGTCGAAAAAAAAAAGTTTTTTTTCTAACATGTGTAAAAACGTGCCATATGATGAAATAATGTAACGGAGGCCGTGAAAAACACTCCAGAAAGGTTTTCTTTGAAAAAAAAATGATCATGAATTTTGGTGCAAAAAAACGCCTTACTATACTATGTCGAAAAAAAAATGCGATTTTTCAAACATGTTGTAAAAACGTGCCATATGATGAAATAATGTAAAGGAGGCCGTGAAAAACACTCCAGAAAGGTTTTCTTTGAAAAAAAAATCATCATGAATTTTGGCGCAAAAAAAACGCCTTACTATACTATGTCGAAAAAAAATGCGATTTTTCAAACATCTTGTAAAAACGTGCCATATGATGAAATAATGTAAAGGAGGCTGTGAAAAACACTCCAGAAAGGTTTTCTTTGAAAAAAAATCATCATGAATTTTGGCGCAAAAAAAACGCCTTACTATACTATGTCGAAAAAAAATGCGATTTTTCAAACATGCTGTAAAAACGTGCCATATGATGAAATAATGTAAAGGAGGCCGTGAAAAACACTCCAGAAAGGTTTTGTTTGAAAAAAAAATCATCATGAATTTTGGCGCAAAAAAAATGCCTTACTATACTATGTCGAAAAAAAATGCGATTTTTCAAACATGTTGTAAAAACGTGCCATATGATGAAATAATGTAAAGGAGGCCATGAAAAACACTCCAGAAAGGTTTTCTTTGAAAAAAAAATCATCATGAATTTTGGCGCAAAAAAAACGCCTTACTATACTATGTCGAAAAAAAATGCGATTTTTCAAACATGTTGTAAAAACGTGCCATATGATGAAATAATGTAAAGGAGGCCGTGAAAAACACTCCAGAAAGGTTTTCTTTGAAAAAAAAATCATCATGAATTTTGGCGCAAAAAAAACGCCTTACTATACTATGTCGAAAAAAAATGCGATTTTTCAAACATGTTGTAAAAACGTGCCATATGATGAAATAATGTAAAGGAGGCCGTGAAAAACACTCCAGAAAGGTTTTCTTTGAAAAAAAAATCATCATGAATTTTGGTGCAAAAAAAACGCCTTACTATACTATGTCGAAAAAAAATGCGATTTTTCAAACATGTTGTAAAAACGTGCCATATGATGAAATAATGTAAAGGAGGCCGTGAAAAACACTCCAGAAAGGTTTTCTTTGAAAAAAAAATCATCATGAATTTTAGCGCAAAAAAAACGCCTTACTATACTATGTCGAAAAAAAATGCGATTTTTCAAACATGTTGTAAAAATGTGCCATATGATGAAATAATGTAACGGAGGCCGTGAAAAACACTCCAGAAAGGTTTTCTTTGAAAAAAAAATCATCATGAATTTTGGCGCAAAAAAACCGCCTTACTATACTATGTCGAAAAAAAATGCGATTTTTCAAACATGTTGTAAAAACGTGCCATATGATGAAATAATGTAACGGAGGCCGTGAAAAACACTCCAGAAAGGTTTATTTGAAAAAAAAATCATCATGAATTTTGGCGCAAAAAAAGGCCTAACCCCTAACCCTTACCCCTAACCCTTAACCCTAACCCTAACCCCTAACCCTTAACCCTAACCCCTAACCCTAACCCTTAAACCCTAACCCTAACCCCTAACCCTAACCCTAACCCCTTACCTAACCCCTAACCCTAACCCTAACCCTAACCCCTTACCTAACCCTAACCCTAACCCCTAACCCTAACCCCTTAACCCTAACCCTAACCCTAACCCTTAACCCTAACCCCTAACCCTAACCCTTAAACCCTAACCCTAACCCCTAACCCTAACCCTAACCCCTTACCTAACCCCTAACCCCTAACCCTAACCCCTTACCTAACCCTAACCCTAACCCCTAACCCTAACCCTAACCCTAACCCCTAACCCCTTAACCCTCACCCCTAACCCCCTAACCCTAACCCCCTCGAAAAAAATGCGATTTTTCAAACATGTTGTAAAAACATGCCATATGATGAAATAATGTAAAGGAGGCCGTGAAAAACACTCCAGAAAGGTTTTCTTTGAAAAAAAAATCATCATGAATTTTGGAGCAAAAAAAAACATGCCTTACTATACTATGTCGGAAAAATTTTTTGTTTTTTTTAACATGTTATAAAAACATGCCACATGATGAAATAATGTAACGGAGGCCGTGAAAAACACTCCAGAAAGGTTTTCTTTGAAAAAAACATCATCATAAATTTTGGCGCAAAAAAAACGCCTTACTATACTATGTCGAAAAAAAAATGCGATTTTGCAACATGTTGTAAAAACGTGCCATATGATGAAATAATGTAAAGGAGGCCGTGAAAAACACTCCAGAAAGGTTTTCTTTGAAAAAAAATCATGAATTTTGGCGCAAAAAAAAGACGCCTTACGATCACTATGTCGAAAAAAAAATGCTATTTTTTCTAACATGTGTAAAAACGTGCCATATGATGAAATAATGTAACGGAGGCCGTGAAAAACATTCCAGAAAGGTTTTCTTTGAAAAAAAAATCATCATGAATTTTGGTGCAAAAAAAACGCCTTACTATACTATGTCGAAAAAAAATGCGATTTTTCAAACATGTTGTAAAAACGTGCCATATGATGAAATAATGTAAAGGAGGCCGTGAAAAACACTCCAGAAAGGTTTTCTTTGAAAAAAAAATCATCATGAATTTTGGCGCAAAAAAACGCCTTACTATACTATGTCGAAAAAAAATGCGATTTTTCAAACATGTTGTAAAAACGTGCCATATGATGAAATAATGTAAAGGAGGCCGTGAAAAACACTCCAGAAAGGTTTTCTTTGAAAAAAAAATCATCATGAATTTTGGCGCAAAAAAAACGCCTTACTATACTATGTCGAAAAAAAATGCAATTTTTCAAACATGTTGTAAAAACGTGCCATATGATGAAATAATGTAAAGGAGGCCGTGAAAAACACTCCAGAAAGGTTTTCTTTGAAAAGAAAATCATCATGAATTTTGGCGCAAAAAAAACGCCTTACTATACTATGTTGAAAAAAAATGCGATTTTTCAAACATGTTGTAAAAACGTGCCATATGATGAAATAATGTAAAGGAGGCCGTGAAAAACACTCCAGAAAGGTTTTCTTTGAAAAAAAATCATCATGAATTTTGGCGCAAAAAAAACGCCTTACTATACTATGTCGAAAAAAAATGCGATTTTTCAAACATGTTGTAAAAACGTGCCATATGATGAAATAATGTAAAGGAGGCAGTGAAAAACACTCCAGAAAGGTTTTCTTTGAAAAAAAAATCATCATGAATTTTGGCGCAAAAAAAACGCCTTACTATACTATGTCGAAAAAAAATGCGATTTTTCAAACATGTTGTAAAAACGTGCCATATGATGAAATAATGTAAAGGAGGCCGTGAAAAACACTCCAGAAAGGTTTTCTTTGAAAAAAAATCATCATGAATTTTGGCGCAAAAAAACGCCTTACTATACTATGTCGAAAAAAAATGCAATTTTTCAAACATGTTGTAAAAACGTGCCATATGATGAAATAATGTAAAGGAGGCCGTGAAAAACACTCCAGAAAGGTTTTCTTTGAAAATAAATCATCTTGAATTTTGGCGCAAAAAAAACGCCTTACTATACTATGTCGAAAAAAAATGCGATTTTTCAAACATGTTGTAAAAACGTGCCATATGATGAAATAATGTAAAGGAGGCAGTGAAAAACACTCCAGAAAGGTTTTCTTTGAAAAAAAAATCATCATGAATTTTGGCGCAAAAAAAACGCCTTACTATACTATGTCGAAAAAAAATGCGATTTTTCAAACATGTTGTAAAAACGTGCCATATGATGAAATAATGTAAAGGAGGCCGTGAAAAACACTCCAGAAAGGTTTTCTTTGAAAAAAAAATCATCATGAATTTTGGCGCAAAAAAAACGCCTTACTATACTATGTCGAAAAAAAATGTGATTTTTCAAACATGTTGTAAAAACGTGCCATATGATGAAATAATGTAAAGGAGGCCGTGAAAAACACTCCAGAAAGGTTTTCTTTGAAAAAAAAATCATCATGAATGTTGGCGCAAAAAAAACGCCTTACTATACTATGTCGAAAAAAAATGCAATTTTTCAAACATGTTGTAAAAACGTGCCATATGATGAAATAATGTAAAGGAGGCCGTGAAAAACACTCCAGAAAGGTTTTCTTTGAAAAAAAAATCATCATGAATTTTGGCGCAAAAAAAAACGCCTTACTATACTATGTCGAAAAAAAAGTGTGATTTTTCAAACATGTTGTAAAAACGTGCCATATGATGAAATAATGTAAAGGAGGCAGTGAAAAACACTCCAGAAAGGTTTTCTTTGAAAAAAAAATCATCATGAATTTTGGCGCAAAAAAAACGCCTTACTATACTATGTCGAAAAAAAATGTGATTTTTCAAACATGTTGTAAAAACGTGCCATATGATGAAATAATGTAAAGGAGGCCGTGAAAAACACTCCAGAAAGGTTTTCTTTGAAAAAAAAATCATCATGAATTTTGGCGCAAAAAAAACGCCTTACTATACTATGTCGAAAAAAAATGCAATTTTTCAAACATGTTGTAAAAACGTGCCATATGATGAAATAATGTAAAGGAGGCCGTGAAAAACACTCCAGAAAGGTTTTCTTTGAAAAAAAAATCATCATGAATTTTGGCGCAAAAAAAACGCCTTACTATACTATGTCGACAAAAAATTGCAATTTTTCAAACATGTTGTAAAAACGTGCCATATGATGAAATAATGTAAAGGAGGCCGTGAAAAACACTCCAGAAAGGTTTTCTTTGAAAAAAAAATCATCATGAATTTTGGCGCAAAAAAAACGCCTTACTATACTATGTCGAAGAAAAATTGCAATTTCTCAAACATGTTGTAAAAACGTGCCATATGATGAAATAATGTAAAGGAGGCCGTGAAAAACACTCCAGAAAGGTTTTCTTTGAAAAAAAATCATCATGAATTTTGGCGCAAAAAAAAACGCCTTACTATACTATGTCGAAAAAAAATTGCAATTTTTCAAACATGTTGTAAAAACGTGCCATATGATGAAATAATGTAAAGGAGGCCGTGAAAAACACTCCAGAAAGGTTTTCTTTGAAAAAAAATCATCTTGAATTTTGGCGCAAAAAAAACGCCTTACTATACTATGTCGAAAAAAAATGCGATTTTTCAAACATGTTGTAAAAACGTGCCATATGATGAAATAATGTAAAGGAGGCCGTGAAAAACACTCCAGAAAGGTTTTCTTTGAAAAAAAAATCATCATGAATTTTGGCGCAAAAAAAACGCCTTACTATACTATGTCGAAAAAAAAATGCGATTTTTCAAACATGTTGTAAAAACGTGCCATATGATGAAATAATGTAAAGGAGGCCGTGAAAAACACTCCAGAAAGGTTTTCTTTGAAAAAAAATATCATGAATTTTGGCGCAAAAAAAACGCCTTACTATCCTATGTCGAAAAAAATGCGATTTTTCAAACATGTTGTAAAAACGTGCCATATGATGAAATAATGTAAAGGAGGCCGTGAAAAACACTCCAGAAAGGTTTTCTTTGAAAAAAAAATCATCTTGAATTTTGGCGCAAAAAAAACGCCTTACTATACTATGTCGAAAAAAAATTGCAATTTTTCAAACATGTTGTAAAAACGTGCCATATGATGAAATAATGTAAAGGAGGCCGTGAAAAACACTCCAGAAAGGTTTTCTTTGAAAAAAAAATCATCATGAATTTTGGCGCAAAAAAAACGCCTTACTATACTATGTCGAAAAAAAAATTGCAATTTTTCAAACATGTTGTAAAAACGTGCCATATGATGAAATAATGTAAAGGAGGCCGTGAAAAACACTCCAGAAAGGTTTTCTTTGAAAAAAAATCATCATGAATTTTGGCGCAAAAAAAACGCCTTACTATACTATGTCGAAAAAAAATGCAATTTCTCAAACATGTTGTAAAAACGTGCCATATGATGAAATAATGTAAAGGAGGCCGTGAAAAACACTCCAGAAAGGTTTTCTTTGAAAAAAAATCATCATGAATTTTGGCGCAAAAAAAACGCCTTACTATACTATGTCGAAAAAAAATTGCAATTTTTCAAACATGTTGTAAAAACGTGCCATATGATGAAATAATGTAAAGGAGGCCGTGAAAAACACTCCAGAAAGGTTTTCTTTGAAAAAAAAATCATCATGAATTTTGGCGCAAAAAAAACGCCTTACTATACTATGTCGAAAAAAAATGCAATTTTTCAAACATGTTGTAAAAACGTGCCATATGATGAAATAATGTAAAGGAGGCCGTGAAAAACACTCCAGAAAGTTTTTTTTGAAAAGAAAATCATCATGAATTTTGGCGCAAAAAAAACGCCTTACTATACTATGTCGAAAAAAAATGGGATTTTGCAACATGTTGTAAAAACGTGCCATATGATGAAATAATGTAACGGAGGTCGTGAAAAACACCCCAGAAAGGTTTTCTTTGAAAAAAAAAATCATGATGAATTTTGCCACAAAAAAAAAAACTATGACTCTCTTTGGATATTTTGGACGACATACTAAACTGTAACGTTTTTTGTTAAGTTGGTTTGATTCAATAGGTATATAGAAGTAATAAGGAGAGATGAAGACAAGAAAGCAGGAAAGACGTGCAGCAAAGTGCCATGAGGTGGAATCGAACCCACGCCTCTTACAGAGTCCTGTTTATTAGTCACCCTCTCAACCTGTTGAGCTACCTGGGCACCTGTTCACCTCCTGTTGGACAACATGCTAAACTATGATGTTTTTGTCATATTTTGGATGACATACTAAACTATGACGTTTTTGGTCACATTTTGGACAACATACTAAACTATGATGTTTTTGGTCATATTTTGGACGACATACTAAAAAATGCGATTTTTCAACATGTTGTAGAAACGTGCCATATGATGAAATAATGTAAAGGAGGCCGTGAAAAACACTCCAGAAAGGTTTTCTTTGAAAAAAAAATCATCATGAATTTTGGCGCAAAAAAAACGCCTTACTATACTATGTCAAAAAAAAATTGCAATTTTTCAAACATGTTGTAAAAACGTGCCATATGATGAAATAATGTAAAGGAGGCCGTGAAAAACACTCCAGAAAGGTTTTCTTTGAAAAAAAAATCATCATGAATTTTGGCGCAAAAAAAACGCCTTACTATACTATGTCGAAAAAAAATGCAATTTTTCAAACATGTTGTAAAAACGTGCCATATGATGAAATAATGTAAAGGAGGCCGTGAAAAACACTCCAGAAAGTTTTTTTTGAAAAGAAAATCATCATGAATTTTGGCGCAAAAAAAACGCCTTACTATACTATGTCGAAAAAAAATGGGATTTTGCAACATGTTGTAAAAACGTGCCATATGATGAAATAATGTAACGGAGGTCGTGAAAAACACCCCAGAAAGGTTTTCTTTGAAAAAAAAAATCATGATGAATTTTGCCACAAAAAAAAAAACTATGACTCTCTTTGGATATTTTGGACGACATACTAAACTGTAACGTTTTTTGCTAAGTTGGTTTGATTCAATAGGTATATAGAAGTAATAAGGAGAGATGAAGACAAGAAAGCAGGAAAGACGTGCAGCAAAGTGCCATGAGGTGGAATTGAACCCACGCCTCTTACAGAGTCCTGTTTATTAGTCACCCTCTCAACCTGTTGAGCTACCTGGGCACCTGTTCACCTCCTGTTGGACAACATGCTAAACTATGATGTTTTTGTCATATTTTGGATGACATACTAAACTATGACGTTTTTGGTCACATTTTGGACAACATACTAAACTATGATGTTTTTGGTCATATTTTGGACGACATACTAAAAAATGCGATTTTTCAACATGTTGTAGAAACGTGCCATATGATGAAATAATGTAAAGGAGGCCGTGAAAAACACTCCAGAAAGGTTTTCTTTGAAAAAAAAATCATCATGAATTTTGGCGCAAAAAAAAACGCCTTACTATACTATGTCGAAGAAAAATTGCAATTTTTCAAACATGTTGTAAAAACGTGCCATATGATGAAATAATGTAAAGGAGGCAGTGAAAAACACTCCAGAAAGGTTTTCTTTGAAAAAAAAATCATCATGAATTTTGGCGCAAAAAAACGCCTTACTATACTATGTCGAAAAAAAATGCGATTTTTCAAACATGTTGTAAAAACGTGCCATATGATGAAATAATGTAAAGGAGGCCGTGAAAAACACTCCAGAAAGGTTTTCTTTGAAAAAAAATCATCATGAATTTTGGCGCAAAAAAACCGCCTTACTATACTATGTCGAAAAAAAATTGCAATTTTTCAAACATGTTGTAAAAACGTGCCATATGATGAAATAATGTAAAGGAGGCCGTGAAAAACACTCCAGAAAGGTTTTCTTTGAAAAAAAATCATCATGAATTTTGGCGCAAAAAAACGCCTTACTATACTATGTCGAAAAAAAATTGCAATTTTTCAAACATGTTGTAAAAACGTGCCATATGATGAAATAATGTAAAGGAGGCCGTGAAAAACACTCCAGAAAGGTTTTCTTTGAAAAAAAAATCATCATGAATTTTGGCGCAAAAAAAACGCCTTACTATACTATGTCGAAAAAAAATGCGATTTTTCAAACATGTTGTAGAAACGTGCCATATGATGAAATAATGTAAAGGAGGCCGTGAAAAACACTCCAGAAAGGTTTTCTTTGAAAAAAAAATCATCATGAATTTTGGCGCAAAAAAAACGCCTTACTATACTATGTCGAAAAAAAATGCAATTTTTCAAACATGTAAAAACGTGCCATATGATGAAATAATGTAAAGGAGGCCGTGAAAAACACTCCAGAAAGTTTTTTTTGAAAAGAAAATCATCATGAATTTTGGCGCAAAAAAAACGCCTTACTATACTATGTCGAAAAAAAATGCAATTTTTCAAACATGTTGTAAAAACGTGCCATATGATGAAATAATGTAAAGTAGGCCGGG
>JALBFV010000052.1:0-17551 GCA_027123335.1 Amphiprion clarkii
CTTTACATTATTTCATCATATGGCACGTTTTTACAACATGTTAAAAAATCGCATTTTTTTTCGACATAGTATAGTATGGCTTTTTTTGCGCCAAACTTCATGATGATTTATTTTTCAAAGAAAACCTTTGTGGAGTGTTTTTCACGGTCCTCCTTTACATTATTTCATCACATGGCACGTTTTTACAACATGTGGAAAAATCGCATTTTTTTTCGACATAGTATAGTATGGCGTTTTTTTGCGCCAAAAGTCATGATGATTTTTTTTTCCAAGAAAACCTTTCTGGAGTGTTTTTCATGGCCTCCTTTACATTATTTCATCATATGGCACGTTTTTACAACATGTTAAAAAAATTGAATTTTTTTTCGACATAGTATAGTATGGCGTTTTTTTGCGCCAAAAGTCATGATGATTTTTTTTTCAAAGAAAACCTTTCTGGAGTGTTTTTCATGGTCTCCTTTACATTATTTCATCATATGGCACGTTTTTACAACTGTTACAAAAATCGCATTTTTTTTTCGACATAGTATAGTATGGCGTTTTTTTTGCGCCAAACTTCATGATGATTTCTTTTCCAAGAAAACCTTTCTGGAGTGTTTTTCACGGCCTCCTTTACATTATTTCATCATATGGCACGTTTTTACAACATGTTGAAAAATCGCATTTTTTTTCGACATAGTATAGTATGGCGTTTTTTTTGCGCCAAACTTCATGATGATTTTTTTTCAAAGAAAACCTTTCTGGAGTGTTTTTCACGGCCTCCTTTACATTATTTCATCATATGGCACGTTTTTACAACATGTTGAAAAATCGCATTTTTTTTCGACATAGTATAGTATGGCGTTTTTTTTGCGCCAAAAGTCATGATGATTTTTTTTTCCAAGAAAACCTTTCTGGAGTGTTTTTCATGGCCTCCTTTACATTATTTCATCATATGGCACGTTTTTACAACATGTTAAAAAAATTGCATTTTTTTTCGACATAGTATAGTATGGCGTTTTTTTGCGCCAAAATTCATGATGATTTTTTTTTCAAAGAAAACCTTTCTGGAGTGTTTTTCACGGCCTCCTTTACATTATTTCATCATATGGCACGTTTTTACAACATGTTTAAAAATCGCATTTTTTTTCGACATAGTATAGTATGGCGTTTTTTTTGCGCCAAACTTCATGATGATTTTTTTTCAAAGAAAACCTTTCTGGAGTGTTTTTCACGGCCTCCTTTACATTATTTCATCATATGGCACGTTTTTACAACATGTTAAAAAAATTGCATTTTTTTTCGACATAGTATAGTATGGCGTTTTTTTGCGCCAAAAGTCATGATGATTTTTTTTCCAAGAAAACCTTTCTGAAGTGTTTTTCACGGCCTCCTTTACATTATTTCATCATATGGCACGTTTTTACAACATGTTAAAAAATCGCATTTTTTTTCGACATAGTATAGTATGGCGTTTTTTTTGCGCCAAAATTCATGATGATTTTTTTTCAAAGAAAACCTTTCTGGAGTGTTTTTCACGGCCTCCTTTACATTATTTCATCATATGGCACGTTTTTACAACATGTTTAAAAAATCGCATTTTTTTTCGACATAGTATAGTATGGCGTTTTTTTTGCGCCAAAATTCATGATGATTTTTTTTTCAAAGAAAACCTTTCTGGAGTGTTTTTCACGGCCTCCTTTACATTATTTCATCATATGGCACGTTTTTACAACATGTTTGAAAAATCGCATTTTTTTTCGACATAGTATAGTAAGGCGTTTTTTTTGCGCCAAAATTCATGATGATTTTTTTTTCAAAGAAAACCTTTCTGGAGTGTTTTTCACGGCCTCCTTTACATTATTTCATCATATGGCACGTTTTTACAACATGTTTGAAAAATCGCATTTTTTTTCGACATAGTATAGTAAGGCGTTTTTTTTGCGCCAAAATTCATGATGATTTTTTTTTCAAAGAAAACCTTTCTGGAGTGTTTTTCACGGCCTCCTTTACATTATTTCATCATATGGCACGTTTTTACAACATGTTTAAAAAATCGCATTTTTTTTCGACATAGTATAGTAAGGCGTTTTTTTTGCGCCAAAATTCATGATGATTTTTTTTTCAAAGAAAACCTTTCTGGAGTGTTTTTCACGGCCTCCTTTACATTATTTCATCATATGGCACGTTTTTACAACATGTTAAAAAATCGCATTTTTTTTCGACATAGTATAGTATGGCGTTTTTTTTGCGCCAAAATTCATGATGATTTTTTTTTCAAAGAAAACCTTTCTGGAGTGTTTTTCACGGCCTCCTTTACATTATTTCATCATATGGCACGTTTTTACAACATGTTGAAAAATCGCATTTTTTTTCGACATAGTATAGTAAGGCGTTTTTTTTGCGCCAAAATTCATGATGATTTTTTTTTCAAAGAAAACCTTTCTGGAGTGTTTTTCACGGCCTCCTTTACATTATTTCATCATATGGCACGTTTTTACAACATGTTTAAAAAATCGCATTTTTTTTCGACATAGTATAGTATGGCGTTTTTTTTGCGCCAAAATTCATGATGATTTTTTTTTCAAAGAAAACCTTTCTGGAGTGTTTTTCACGGCCTCCTTTACATTATTTCATCATATGGCACGTTTTTACAACATGTTAAAAAATCGCATTTTTTTTCGACATAGTATAGTAAGGCGTTTTTTTGCGCCAAAATTCATGATGATTTTTTTTTCAAAGAAAACCTTTCTGGAGTGTTTTTCACGGCCTCCTTTACATTATTTCATCATATGGCACGTTTTTACAACATGTTTGAAAAATCGCATTTTTTTTCGACATAGTATAGTAAGGCGTTTTTTTTGCGCCAAAATTCATGATGATTTTTTTTCAAAGAAAACCTTTCTGGAGTGTTTTTCACGGCCTCCTTTACATTATTTCATCATATGGCACGTTTTTACAACATGTTGAAAAATCGCATTTTTTTTCGACATAGTATAGTAAGGCGTTTTTTTTGCGCCAAAATTCATGATGATTTTTTTTTCAAAGAAAACCTTTCTGGAGTGTTTTTCACGGCCTCCTTTACATTATTTCATCATATGGCACGTTTTTACAACATGTTTAAAAATCGCATTTTTTTTCGACATAGTATAGTAAGGCGTTTTTTTTGCGCCAAAATTCATGATGATTTTTTTTTCAAAGAAAACCTTTCTGGAGTGTTTTTCACGGCCTCCTTTACATTATTTCATCATATGGCACGTTTTTACAACATGTTTGAAAAATCGCATTTTTTTTCGACATAGTATAGTAAGGCGTTTTTTTTGCGCCAAAATTCATGATGATTTTTTTTCAAAGAAAACCTTTCTGGAGTGTTTTTCACGGCCTCCTTTACATTATTTCATCATATGGCACGTTTTTACAACATGTTTGAAAAATGCATTTTTTTTCGACATAGTATAGTAAGGCGTTTTTTTTGCGCCAAAATTCATGATGATTTTTTTTCCAAGAAAACCTTTCTGGAGTGTTTTTCACGGCCTCCTTTACATTATTTCATCATATGGCACGTTTTTACAACATGTTTGAAAAATCGCATTTTTTTTCGACATAGTATAGTAAGGCGTTTTTTTTGCGCCAAAATTCATGATGATTTTTTTTTCAAAGAAAACCTTTCTGGAGTGTTTTTCACGGCCTCCTTTACATTATTTCATCATATGGCACGTTTTTACAACATGTTTGAAAAATCGCATTTTTTTTCGACATAGTATAGTAAGGCGTTTTTTTTGCGCCAAAATTCATGATGATTTTTTTTTCAAAGAAAACCTTTCTGGAGTGTTTTTCACGGCCTCCTTTACATTATTTCATCATATGGCACGTTTTTACAACATGTTGAAAAATCGCATTTTTTTTCGACATAGTATAGTAAGGCGTTTTTTTTGCGCCAAAATTCATGATGATTTTTTTTTCAAAGAAAACCTTTCTGGAGTGTTTTTCACGGCCTCCTTTACATTATTTCATCATATGGCACGTTTTTACAACATGTTTGAAAAATCGCATTTTTTTTCGACATAGTATAGTAAGGCGTTTTTTTTGCGCCAAAATTCATGATGATTTTTTTTCAAAGAAAACCTTTCTGGAGTGTTTTTCACGGCCTCCTTTACATTATTTCATCATATGGCACGTTTTTACAACATGTTTGAAAAATCGCATTTTTTTTTCGACATAGTATAGTAAGGCGTTTTTTTTGCGCCAAAATTCATGATGATTTTTTTTTCAAAGAAAACCTTTCTGGAGTGTTTTTCACGGCCTCCTTTACATTATTTCATCATATGGCACGTTTTTACAACATGTTTAAAAATCGCATTTTTTTTCGACATAGTATAGTAAGGCGTTTTTTTTGCGCCAAAATTCATGATGATTTTTTTTTCAAAGAAAACCTTTCTGGAGTGTTTTTCACGGCCTCCTTTACATTATTTCATCATATGGCACGTTTTTACAACATGTTAAAAAATCGCATTTTTTTTCGACATAGTATAGTAAGGCGTTTTTTTGCGCCAAAATTCATGATGATTTTTTTTTCAAAGAAAACCTTTCTGGAGTGTTTTTCACGGCCTCCTTTACATTATTTCATCATATGGCACGTTTTTACAACATGTTTAAAAAATGCATTTTTTTTCGACATAGTATAGTATGGCGTTTTTTTGCGCCAAAATTCATGATGATTTTTTTTTCAAAGAAAACCTTTCTGGAGTGTTTTTCACGGCCTCCTTTACATTATTTCATCATATGGCACGTTTTTACAACATGTTAAAAAATCGCATTTTTTTTCGACATAGTATAGTAAGGCGTTTTTTTTGCGCCAAAATTCATGATGATTTTTTTTCAAAGAAAACCTTTCTGGAGTGTTTTTCACGGCCTCCTTTACATTATTTCATCATATGGCACGTTTTTACAACATGTTTAAAAATCGCATTTTTTTTCGACATAGTATAGTATGGCGTTTTTTTTGCGCCAAAATTCATGATGATTTTTTTTTCAAAGAAAACCTTTCTGGAGTGTTTTTCACGGCCTCCTTTACATTATTTCATCATATGGCACGTTTTTACAACATGTTTAAAAATCGCATTTTTTTTTCGACATAGTATAGTAAGGCGTTTTTTTTGCGCCAAAATTCATGATGATTTTTTTTTCAAAGAAAACCTTTCTGGAGTGTTTTTCACGGCCTCCTTTACATTATTTCATCATATGGCACGTTTTTACAACATGTTTAAAAATCGCATTTTTTTTCGACATAGTATAGTATGGCGTTTTTTTTGCGCCAAAATTCATGATGATTTTTTTTCAAAGAAAACCTTTCTGGAGTGTTTTTCACGGCCTCCTTTACATTATTTCATCATATGGCACGTTTTTACAACATGTTGAAAAAATCGCATTTTTTTTCGACATAGTATAGTATGGCGTTTTTTTTGCGCCAAAATTCATGATGATTTTTTTTTCAAAGAAAACCTTTCTGGAGTGTTTTTCACGGCCTCCTTTACATTATTTCATCATATGGCACGTTTTTACAACATGTTTAAAAATCGCATTTTTTTTTCGACATAGTATAGTATGGCGTTTTTTTTGCGCCAAAATTCATGATGATTTTTTTTTCAAAGAAAACCTTTCTGGAGTGTTTTTCACGGCCTCCTTTACATTATTTCATCATATGGCACGTTTTTACAACATGTTAAAAAATCGCATTTTTTTTCGACATAGTATAGTATGGCGTTTTTTTTGCGCCAAAATTCATGATGATTTTTTTTTCAAAGAAAACCTTTCTGGAGTGTTTTTCACGGCCTCCTTTACATTATTTCATCATATGGCACGTTTTTACAACATGTTGAAAAATCGCATTTTTTTTCGACATAGTATAGTATGGCGTTTTTTTTGCGCCAAAATTCATGATGATTTTTTTTTCAAAGAAAACCTTTCTGGAGTGTTTTTCACGGCCTCCTTTACATTATTTCATCATATGGCACGTTTTTACAACATGTTAAAAAATCGCATTTTTTTTCGACATAGTATAGTATGGCGTTTTTTTTGCGCCAAACTTCATGATGATTTTTTTTTCAAAGAAAACCTTTCTGGAGTGTTTTTCACGGCCTCCTTTACATTATTTCATCATATGGCACGTTTTTACAACATGTTTAAAAAATCGCATTTTTTTTCGACATAGTATAGTATGGCGTTTTTTTTGCGCCAAAATTCATGATGATTTTTTTTTCAAAGAAAACCTTTCTGGAGTGTTTTTCACGGCCTCCTTTACATTATTTCATCATATGGCACGTTTTTACAACATGTTTAAAAAATCGCATTTTTTTTCGACATAGTATAGTATGGCGTTTTTTTTGCGCCAAAATTCATGATGATTTTTTTTTCAAAGAAAACCTTTCTGGAGTGTTTTTCACGGCCTCCTTTACATTATTTCATCATATGGCACGTTTTTACAACATGTTAAAAAATCGCATTTTTTTTCGACATAGTATAGTAAGGCGTTTTTTTGCGCCAAAATTCATGATGATTTTTTTTCAAAGAAAACCTTTCTGGAGTGTTTTTCACGGCCTCCTTTACATTATTTCATCATATGGCACGTTTTTACAACATGTTTAAAAAATCGCATTTTTTTTCGACATAGTATAGTAAGGCGTTTTTTTTGCGCCAAAATTCATGATGATTTTTTTTTCAAAGAAAACCTTTCTGGAGTGTTTTTCACGGCCTCCTTTACATTATTTCATCATATGGCACGTTTTTACAACATGTTTAAAAAATCGCATTTTTTTTCGACATAGTATAGTAAGGCGTTTTTTTTGCGCCAAAATTCATGATGATTTTTTTTTCAAAGAAAACCTTTCTGGAGTGTTTTTCACGGCCTCCTTTACATTATTTCATCATATGGCACGTTTTTACAACATGTTGAAAAATCGCATTTTTTTTCGACATAGTATAGTATGGCGTTTTTTTTGCGCCAAAATTCATGATGATTTTTTTTTCAAAGAAAACCTTTCTGGAGTGTTTTTCACGGCCTCCTTTACATTATTTCATCATATGGCACGTTTTTACAACATGTTAAAAAATCGCATTTTTTTTCGACATAGTATAGTATGGCGTTTTTTTTGCGCCAAAATTCATGATGATTTTTTTTTCAAAGAAAACCTTTCTGGAGTGTTTTTCACGGCCTCCTTTACATTATTTCATCATATGGCACGTTTTTACAACATGTTAAAAAATCGCATTTTTTTTCGACATAGTATAGTATGGCGTTTTTTTTGCGCCAAAATTCATGATGATTTTTTTTCAAAGAAAACCTTTCTGGAGTGTTTTTCACGGCCTCCTTTACATTATTTCATCATATGGCACGTTTTTACAACATGTTAAAAAATCGCATTTTTTTTCGACATAGTATAGTATGGCGTTTTTTTTGCGCCAAACTTCATGATGATTTTTTTTCAAAGAAAACCTTTCTGGAGTGTTTTTCACGGCCTCCTTTACATTATTTCATCATATGGCACGTTTTTACAACATGTTGAAAAATCGCATTTTTTTTCGACATAGTATAGTATGGCGTTTTTTTTGCGCCAAAATTCATGATGATTTTTTTTTCAAAGAAAACCTTTCTGGAGTGTTTTTCACGGCCTCCTTTACATTATTTCATCATATGGCACGTTTTTACAACATGTTAAAAAATCGCATTTTTTTTCGACATAGTATAGTATGGCGTTTTTTTGCGCCAAAATTCATGATGATTTTTTTTCAAAGAAAACCTTTCTGGAGTGTTTTTCACGGCCTCCTTTACATTATTTCATCATATGGCACGTTTTTACAACATGTTGAAAAATCGCATTTTTTTTCGACATAGTATAGTATGGCGTTTTTTTTGCGCCAAAATTCATGATGATTTTTTTTTCAAAGAAAACCTTTCTGGAGTGTTTTTCACGGCCTCCTTTACATTATTTCATCATATGGCACGTTTTTACAACATGTTAAAAAATCGCATTTTTTTTCGACATAGTATAGTAAGGCGTTTTTTTTGCGCCAAAATTCATGATGATTTTTTTTTCAAAGAAAACCTTTCTGGAGTGTTTTTCACGGCCTCCTTTACATTATTTCATCATATGGCACGTTTTTACAACATGTTAAAAAATCGCATTTTTTTTCGACATAGTATAGTATGGCGTTTTTTTTGCGCCAAAATTCATGATGATTTTTTTTCAAAGAAAACCTTTCTGGAGTGTTTTTCACGGCCTCCTTTACATTATTTCATCATATGGCACGTTTTTACAACATGTTAAAAAATCGCATTTTTTTTCGACATAGTATAGTATGGCGTTTTTTTGCGCCAAACTTCATGATGATTTTTTTTTCAAAGAAAACCTTTCTGGAGTGTTTTTCACGGCCTCCTTTACATTATTTCATCATATGGCACGTTTTTACAACATGTTAAAAAATCGCATTTTTTTTCGACATAGTATAGTATGGCGTTTTTTTTGCGCCAAAATTCATGATGATTTTTTTTCAAAGAAAACCTTTCTGGAGTGTTTTTCACGGCCTCCTTTACATTATTTCATCATATGGCACGTTTTTACAACATGTTAAAAAATCGCATTTTTTTTCGACATAGTATAGTATGGCGTTTTTTTTGCGCCAAAATTCATGATGATTTTTTTTCAAAGAAAACCTTTCTGGAGTGTTTTTCACGGCCTCCTTTACATTATTTCATCATATGGCACGTTTTTACAACATGTTGAAAAATCGCATTTTTTTTCGACATAGTATAGTATGGCGTTTTTTTTGCGCCAAAATTCATGATGATTTTTTTTTCAAAGAAAACCTTTCTGGAGTGTTTTTCACGGCCTCCTTTACATTATTTCATCATATGGCACGTTTTTACAACATGTTAAAAAATCGCATTTTTTTTCGACATAGTATAGTATGGCGTTTTTTTGCGCCAAAATTCATGATGATTTTTTTTTCAAAGAAAACCTTTCTGGAGTGTTTTTCACGGCCTCCTTTACATTATTTCATCATATGGCACGTTTTTACAACATGTTAAAAAATCGCATTTTTTTTCGACATAGTATAGTATGGCGTTTTTTTTGCGCCAAATTCATGATGATTTTTTTTCAAAGAAAACCTTTCTGGAGTGTTTTTCACGGCCTCCTTTACATTATTTCATCATATGGCACGTTTTTACAACATGTTAAAAAATCGCATTTTTTTTCGACATAGTATAGTATGGCGTTTTTTTGCGCCAAAATTCATGATGATTTTTTTTCAAAGAAAACCTTTCTGGAGTGTTTTTCACGGCCTCCTTTACATTATTTCATCATATGGCACGTTTTTACAACATGTTAAAAAATCGCATTTTTTTTCGACATAGTATAGTATGGCGTTTTTTTTGCGCCAAAATTCATGATGATTTTTTTTTCAAAGAAAACCTTTCTGGAGTGTTTTTCACGGCCTCCTTTACATTATTTCATCATATGGCACGTTTTTACAACATGTTAAAAAATCGCATTTTTTTTCGACATAGTATAGTATGGCGTTTTTTTTGCGCCAAACTTCATGATGATTTTTTTTTCAAAGAAAACCTTTCTGGAGTGTTTTTCACGGCCTCCTTTACATTATTTCATCATATGGCACGTTTTTACAACATGTTAAAAAATCGCATTTTTTTTCGACATAGTATAGTATGGCGTTTTTTTGCGCCAAAATTCATGATGATTTTTTTTTCAAAGAAAACCTTTCTGGAGTGTTTTTCACGGCCTCCTTTACATTATTTCATCATATGGCACGTTTTTACAACATGTTTAAAAATCGCATTTTTTTTCGACATAGTATAGTATGGCGTTTTTTTTGCGCCAAAATTCATGATGATTTTTTTTTCAAAGAAAACCTTTCTGGAGTGTTTTTCACGGCCTCCTTTACATTATTTCATCATATGGCACGTTTTTACAACATGTTAAAAAATCGCATTTTTTTTCGACATAGTATAGTATGGCGTTTTTTTTGCGCCAAAATTCATGATGATTTTTTTTTCAAAGAAAACCTTTCTGGAGTGTTTTTCACGGCCTCCTTTACATTATTTCATCATATGGCACGTTTTTACAACATGTTTAAAAAATCGCATTTTTTTTCGACATAGTATAGTAAGGCGTTTTTTTGCGCCAAAATTCATGATGATTTTTTTTCAAAGAAAACCTTTCTGGAGTGTTTTTCACGGCCTCCTTTACATTATTTCATCATATGGCACGTTTTTACAACATGTTAAAAAATCGCATTTTTTTTCGACATAGTATAGTATGGCGTTTTTTTTGCGCCAAACTTCATGATGATTTTTTTTCAAAGAAAACCTTTCTGGAGTGTTTTTCACGGCCTCCTTTACATTATTTCATCATATGGCACGTTTTTACAACATGTTAAAAAATCGCATTTTTTTTCGACATAGTATAGTATGGCGTTTTTTTGCGCCAAACTTCATGATGATTTTTTTTCAAAGAAAACCTTTCTGGAGTGTTTTTCACGGCCTCCTTTACATTATTTCATCATATGGCACGTTTTTACAACATGTTGAAAAAATCGCATTTTTTTTCGACATAGTATAGTATGGCGTTTTTTTGCGCCAAAATTCATGATGATTTTTTTTTCAAAGAAAACCTTTCTGGAGTGTTTTTCACGGCCTCCTTTACATTATTTCATCATATGGCACGTTTTTACAACATGTTAAAAAATCGCATTTTTTTTCGACATAGTATAGTATGGCGTTTTTTTGCGCCAAACTTCATGATGATTTTTTTTTCAAAGAAAACCTTTCTGGAGTGTTTTTCACGGTCTCCTTTACATTATTTCATCATATGGCACGTTTTTACAACATGTTAAAAAAATCGCATTTTTTTTCGACATAGTATAGTATGGCGTTTTTTTTGCGCCAAAATTCATGATGATTTTTTTTCAAAGAAAACCTTTCTGGAGTGTTTTTCACGGCCTCCTTTACATTATTTCATCATATGGCACGTTTTTACAACATGTTAAAAAATCGCATTTTTTTTCGACATAGTATAGTATGGCGTTTTTTTTGCGCCAAAATTCATGATGATTTTTTTTTCAAAGAAAACCTTTCTGGAGTGTTTTTCACGGCCTCCTTTACATTATTTCATCATATGGCACGTTTTTACAACATGTTAAAAAATCGCATTTTTTTTCGACATAGTATAGTAAGGCGTTTTTTTGCGCCAAAATTCATGATGATTTTTTTTTCAAAGAAAACCTTTCTGGAGTGTTTTTCACGGCCTCCTTTACATTATTTCATCATATGGCACGTTTTTACAACATGTTGAAAAATCGCATTTTTTTTTCGACATAGTATAGTATGGCGTTTTTTTTGCGCCAAAATTCATGATGATTTTTTTTCAAAGAAAACCTTTCTGGAGTGTTTTTCACGGCCTCCTTTACATTATTTCATCATATGGCACGTTTTTACAACATGTTAAAAAATCGCATTTTTTTTCGACATAGTATAGTATGGCGTTTTTTTTGCGCCAAACTTCATGATGATTTTTTTTTCAAAGAAAACCTTTCTGGAGTGTTTTTCACGGCCTCCTTTACATTATTTCATCATATGGCACGTTTTTACAACATGTTGAAAAATCGCATTTTTTTTCGACATAGTATAGTATGGCGTTTTTTTGCGCCAAAATTCATGATGATTTTTTTTTCAAAGAAAACCTTTCTGGAGTGTTTTTCACGGCCTCCTTTACATTATTTCATCATATGGCACGTTTTTACAACATGTTAAAAAATCGCATTTTTTTTTCGACATAGTATAGTATGGCGTTTTTTTTGCGCCAAACTTCATGATGATTTTTTTTCCAAGAAAACCTTTCTGGAGTGTTTTTCACGGCCTCCTTTACATTATTTCATCATATGGCACGTTTTTACAACATGTTAAAAAATCGCATTTTTTTTCGACATAGTATAGTATGGCGTTTTTTTTGCGCCAAACTTCATGATGATTTTTTTTCAAAGAAAACCTTTCTGGAGTGTTTTTCACGGCCTCCTTTACATTATTTCATCATATGGCACGTTTTTACAACATGTTGAAAAATCGCATTTTTTTTCGACATAGTATAGTATGGCGTTTTTTTTGCGCCAAAATTCATGATGATTTTTTTTTCAAAGAAAACCTTTCTGGAGTGTTTTTCACGGCCTCCTTTACATTATTTCATCATATGGCACGTTTTTACAACATGTTAAAAAATCGCATTTTTTTTCGACATAGTATAGTATGGCGTTTTTTTGCGCCAAACTTCATGATGATTTTTTTTTTCAAAGAAAACCTTTCTGGAGTGTTTTTCACGGCCTCCTTTACATTATTTCATCATATGGCACGTTTTTACAACATGTTAAAAAATGCATTTTTTTTCGACATAGTATAGTATGGCGTTTTTTTTGCGCCAAAATTCATGATGATTTTTTTTCAAAGAAAACCTTTCTGGAGTGTTTTTCACGGCCTCCTTTACATTATTTCATCATATGGCACGTTTTTACAACATGTTAAAAAATCGCATTTTTTTTCGACATAGTATAGTATGGCGTTTTTTTTGCGCCAAACTTCATGATGATTTTTTTTTCAAAGAAAACCTTTCTGGAGTGTTTTTCACGGCCTCCTTTACATTATTTCATCATATGGCACGTTTTTACAACATGTTAAAAAATCGCATTTTTTTTCGACATAGTATAGTATGGCGTTTTTTTTGCGCCAAACTTCATGATGATTTTTTTTCAAAGAAAACCTTTCTGGAGTGTTTTTCACGGCCTCCTTTACATTATTTCATCATATGGCACGTTTTTACAACATGTTAAAAAATTGCATTTTTTTTCGACATAGTATAGTATGGCGTTTTTTTGCGCCAAAATTCATGATGATTTTTTTTCAAAGAAAACCTTTCTGGAGTGTTTTTCACGGCCTCCTTTACATTATTTCATCATATGGCACGTTTTTACAACATGTTAAAAAATCGCATTTTTTTTCGACATAGTATAGTATGGCGTTTTTTTTGCGCCAAAATTCATGATGATTTTTTTTCAAAGAAAACCTTTCTGGAGTGTTTTTCACGGCCTCCTTTACATTATTTCATCATATGGCACGTTTTTACAACATGTTAAAAAATCGCATTTTTTTTCGACATAGTATAGTATGGCGTTTTTTTTGCGCCAAACTTCATGATGATTTTTTTTTCAAAGAAAACCTTTCTGGAGTGTTTTTCACGGCCTCCTTTACATTATTTCATCATATGGCACGTTTTTACAACATGTTAAAAAATGCATTTTTTTTCGACATAGTATAGTATGGCGTTTTTTTTGCGCCAAAATTCATGATGATTTTTTTTCCAAGAAAACCTTTCTGGAGTGTTTTTCACGGCCTCCTTTACATTATTTCATCATATGGCACGTTTTTACAACATGTTAAAAAATCGCATTTTTTTTCGACATAGTATAGTATGGCGTTTTTTTGCGCCAAACTTCATGATGATTTTTTTTCCAAGAAAACCTTTCTGGAGTGTTTTTCACGGCCTCCTTTACATTATTTCATCATATGGCACGTTTTTACACATGTTTAAAAATCGCATTTTTTTTTCGACATAGTATAGTATGGCGTTTTTTTTGCGCCAAACTTCATGATGATTTTTTTTCAAAGAAAACCTTTCTGGAGTGTTTTTCACGGCCTCCTTTACATTATTTCATCATATGGCACGTTTTTACAACATGTTAAAAAATCGCATTTTTTTTCGACATAGTATAGTATGGCGTTTTTTTTGCGCCAAAATTCATGATGATTTTTTTTTCAAAGAAAACCTTTCTGGAGTGTTTTTCACGGCCTCCTTTACATTATTTCATCATATGGCACGTTTTTACAACATGTTAAAAAATCGCATTTTTTTTCGACATAGTATAGTATGGCGTTTTTTTGCGCCAAAATTCATGATGATTTTTTTTTCAAAGAAAACCTTTCTGGAGTGTTTTTCACGGCCTCCTTTACATTATTTCATCATATGGCACGTTTTTACAACATGTTAAAAAATCGCATTTTTTTTCGACATAGTATAGTATGGCGTTTTTTTTGCGCCAAACTTCATGATGATTTTTTTTCAAAGAAAACCTTTCTGGAGTGTTTTTCACGGCCTCCTTTACATTATTTCATCATATGGCACGTTTTTACAACATGTTAAAAAATCGCATTTTTTTTCGACATAGTATAGTATGGCGTTTTTTTTGCGCCAAACTTCATGATGATTTTTTTTCAAAGAAAACCTTTCTGGAGTGTTTTTCACGGCCTCCTTTACATTATTTCATCATATGGCACGTTTTTACAACATGTTGAAAAATCGCATTTTTTTTCGACATAGTATAGTATGGCGTTTTTTTTGCGCCAAAATTCATGATGATTTTTTTTTCAAAGAAAACCTTTCTGGAGTGTTTTTCACGGCCTCCTTTACATTATTTCATCATATGGCACGTTTTTACAACATGTTAAAAAATCGCATTTTTTTTCGACATAGTATAGTATGGCGTTTTTTTTGCGCCAAACTTCATGATGATTTTTTTTTCAAAGAAAACCTTTCTGGAGTGTTTTTCACGGTCTCCTTTACATTATTTCATCATATGGCACGTTTTTACAACATGTTAAAAAATCGCATTTTTTTTCGACATAGTATAGTATGGCGTTTTTTTTGCGCCAAAATTCATGATGATTTTTTTTCAAAGAAAACCTTTCTGGAGTGTTTTTCACGGCCTCCTTTACATTATTTCATCATATGGCACGTTTTTACAACATGTTAAAAAATCGCATTTTTTTTCGACATAGTATAGTATGGCGTTTTTTTTGCGCCAAAATTCATGATGATTTTTTTTCAAAGAAAACCTTTCTGGAGTGTTTTTCACGGCCTCCTTTACATTATTTCATCATATGGCACGTTTTTACAACATGTTAAAAAATCGCATTTTTTTTCGACATAGTATAGTATGGCGTTTTTTTTGCGCCAAAATTCATGATGATTTTTTTTCAAAGAAAACCTTTCTGGAGTGTTTTTCACGGCCTCCTTTACATTATTTCATCATATGGCACGTTTTTACAACATGTTAAAAAATTGCATTTTTTTTCGACATAGTATAGTATGGCGTTTTTTTGCGCCAAAATTCATGATGATTTTTTTTCAAAGAAAACCTTTCTGGAGTGTTTTTCACGGCCTCCTTTACATTATTTCATCATATGGCACGTTTTTACAACATGTTAAAAAATCGCATTTTTTTTCGACATAGTATAGTATGGCGTTTTTTTTGCGCCAAACTTCATGATGATTTTTTTTCAAAGAAAACCTTTCTGGAGTGTTTTTCACGGCCTCCTTTACATTATTTCATCATATGGCACGTTTTTACAACATGTTGAAAAATCGCATTTTTTTTCGACATAGTATAGTATGGCGTTTTTTTTGCGCCAAAATTCATGATGATTTTTTTTTCAAAGAAAACCTTTCTGGAGTGTTTTTCACGGCCTCCTTTACATTATTTCATCATATGGCACGTTTTTACAACATGTTAAAAAATCGCATTTTTTTTCGACATAGTATAGTATGGCGTTTTTTTTGCGCCAAACTTCATGATGATTTTTTTTTCAAAGAAAACCTTTCTGGAGTGTTTTTCACGGTCTCCTTTACATTATTTCATCATATGGCACGTTTTTACAACATGTTGAAAAAATGCATTTTTTTTCGACATAGTATAGTATGGCGTTTTTTTTGCGCCAAAATTCATGATGATTTTTTTTCAAAGAAAACCTTTCTGGAGTGTTTTTCACGGCCTCCTTTACATTATTTCATCATATGGCACGTTTTTACAACATGTTAGAAAAATCGCATTTTTTTTCGACATAGTATAGTATGGCGTTTTTTTTGCGCCAAAATTCATGATGATTTTTTTTTCAAAGAAAACCTTTCTGGAGTGTTTTTCACGGCCTCCTTTACATTATTTCATCATATGGCACGTTTTTACAACATGTTAGAAAAATCGCATTTTTTTTCGACATAGTATAGTATGGCGTTTTTTTTGCGCCAAAATTCATGATGATTTTTTTTTCAAAGAAAACCTTTCTGGAGTGTTTTTCACGGCCTCCTTTACATTATTTCATCATATGGCACGTTTTTACAACATGTTAAAAAAATGCATTTTTTTTCGACATAGTATAGTATGGCGTTTTTTTTGCGCCAAAATTCATGATGATTTTTTTTTCAAAGAAAACCTTTCTGGAGTGTTTTTCACGGCCTCCTTTACATTATTTCATCATATGGCACGTTTTTACAACATGTTAAAAAATGGCATTTTTTTTCGACATAGTATAGTATGGCGTTTTTTTTGCGCCAAAATTCATGATGATTTTTTTTCAAAGAAAACCTTTCTGGAGTGTTTTTCACGGCCTCCTTTACATTATTTCATCATATGGCACGTTTTTACAACATGTTGAAAAATCGCATTTTTTTTCGACATAGTATAGTATGGCGTTTTTTTTGCGCCAAAATTCATGATGATTTTTTTTTCAAAGAAAACCTTTCTGGAGTGTTTTTCACGGCCTCCTTTACATTATTTCATCATATGGCACGTTTTTACAACATGTTAAAAAATCGCATTTTTTTTTCGACATAGTATAGTATGGCGTTTTTTTTGCGCCAAAATTCATGATGATTTTTTTTTCAAAGAAAACCTTTCTGGAGTGTTTTTCACGGTCTCCTTTACATTATTTCATCATATGGCACGTTTTTACAACATGTTAAAAAATCGCATTTTTTTTCGACATAGTATAGTATGGCGTTTTTTTTGCGCCAAACTTCATGATGATTTTTTTTTCAAAGAAAACCTTTCTGGAGTGTTTTTCACGGTCTCCTTTACATTATTTCATCATATGGCACGTTTTTACAACATGTTAAAAAATTGCATTTTTTTTCGACATAGTATAGTATGGCGTTTTTTTGCGCCAAAATTCGATGATTTTTTTTTCAAAGAAAACCTTTCTGGAGTGTTTTTCATGGTCTCCTTTACATTATTTCATCATATGGCACGTTTTTACAACATGTTTAAAAAATTGCATTTTTTTTCGACATAGTATAGTATGGCGTTTTTTTTGCGCCAAAATTCATGATGATTTTTTTTTCAAAGAAAACCTTTCTGGAGTGTTTTTCACGGCCTCCTTTACATTATTTCATCATATGGCACGTTTTTACATGTTGAAAAATCGCATTTTTTTTCGACATAGTATAGTATGGCGTTTTTTTTGCGCCAAAATTCATGATGATTTTTTTTCCAAGAAAACCTTTCTGGAGTGTTTTTCACGGCCTCCTTTACATTATTTCATCATATGGCACGTTTTTACAACATGTTAAAAAATCGCATTTTTTTTCGACATAGTATAGTATGGCGTTTTTTTTGCGCCAAACTTCATGATGATTTTTTTTTCAAAGAAAACCTTTCTGGAGTGTTTTTCACGGCCCTT
>JALBFV010000053.1:0-15928 GCA_027123335.1 Amphiprion clarkii
TAATGTAAAGGAGGCTGTGAAAACCACTCCAGAAAGGTTTTCTTTGAAAAAAAAAATTCATCATGAATTTTGGCACAAAAAAACGCCTTACTATACTATGTCGAAAAAAAATGCAATTTTTCGAACATGTTGCAGAAACGTGCCGTATGATGAAATGATGTAAAGGAGAGCGTGAAAAACACTGCAGAAAGGTTTTCTGTGCAAAAAAAATCATCATGAATTTTGGCGCCAAAAAAACGCCTTACTATACTATGTCGAAAAAAAATCGAACAGAAAACCTTTCTGCAGTGTTTTTCACGCTCTCCTTTACATCATTTCATCATATGGCACGTTTCTGCAACATGTTCGAAAAATCGCATTTTTTTTCGACATAGTATAGTAAGGCGTTTTTTTGGCGCCAAAATTCATGATGATTTTTTTTTGCACAGAAAACCTTTCTGCAGTGTTTTTCACGCTCTCCTTTACATCATTTCATCATACGGCGCGTTTCTGCAACATGTTTGAAAAATCGCATTTTTTTCGACATAGTATAGTAAGGCGTTTTTTTGGCGCCAAAATTCATGATGATTTTTTTTGCACAGAAAACCTTTCTGCAGTGTTTTTCACGCTCTCCTTTACATCATTTCATCATACGGCGCGTTTCTGCAACATGTTCGAAAAGTCAGATTTTTTTTCGACATAGTATAGTAAGGCGTTTTTTTGGCGCCAAAATTCATGATGATTTTTTTTGCACAGAAAACCTTTCTGCAGTGTTTTTCACGCTCTCCTTTACATCATTTCATCATACGGCGCGTTTCTGCAACATGTTCGAAAAGTCAGATTTTTTTTCGACATAGTATAGTAAGGCGTTTTTTTGGCGCCAAAATTCATGATGATTTTTTTTGCACAGAAAACCTTTCTGCAGTGTTTTTCACACTCTCCTTTACATCATTTCATCATACGGCGCGTTTCTGCAACATGTTCGAAAAGTCAGATTTTTTTTTGACATAGTATAGTAAGGCGTTTTTTTGGCGCCAAAATTCATGATGATTTTTTTTGCACAGAAAACCTTTCTGCAGTGTTTTTCACGCTCTCCTTTACATCATTTCATCATACGGCGCGTTTCTGCAACATGTTTGAAAAATCGCATTTTTTTCGACATAGTATAGTAAGGCGTTTTTTTGGCGCCAAAATTCATGATGATTTTTTTTGCACAGAAAACCTTTCTGGAGTGTTTTTCACGCTCTCCTTTACATCATTTCATCATTCGGCGCGTTTCTGCAACATGTTTGAAAAATCGCATTTTTATTTGACATAGTATAGTAAGGCGTTTTTTTGGCGCCAAAATTCATGATGATTTTTTTTGCACAGAAAACCTTTCTGCAGTGTTTTTCACGCTCTCCTTTACATCATTTCATCATACGGCGCGTTTCTGCAACATGTTCGAAAAGTCAGATTTTTTTTCGACATAGTATAGTAAGGCGTTTTTTTGGCGCCAAAATTCATGATGATTTTTTTTGCACAGAAAACCTTTCTGCAGTGTTTTTCACGCTCTCCTTTACATCATTTCATCATACGGCACGTTTCTGCAACATGTTCGAAAAGTCAGATTTTTTTTCGACATAGTATAGTAAGGCGTTTTTTTGGCGCCAAAATTCATGATGATTTTTTTTGCACAGAAAACCTTTCTGCAGTGCTTTTCACGCTCTCCTTTACATCATTTCATCATACGGCGCGTTTCTGCAACATGTTCGAAAAGTCGCATTTTTTTCGACATAGTATAGTAAGGCGTTTTTTTGGCGCCAAAATTCATGATGATTTTTTTTGCACAGAAAACCTTTCTGCAGTGTTTTTCACGCTCTCCTTTACATCATTTCATCATACGGCGCGTTTCTGCAACATGTTTGAAAAATCGCATTTTTATTTGACATAGTATAGTAAGGCGTTTTTTTTGCGCCAAAATTCATGATGATTTTTTTTGCACAGAAAACCTTTCTGCAGTGTTTTTCACGCTCTCCTTTACATCATTTCATCATACGGCGCATTTCTGCAACATGTTCGAAAAGTCAGATTTTTTTTCGACATAGTATAGTAAGGCGTTTTTTTGGCGCCAAAATTCATGATGATTTTTTTTGCACAGAAAACCTTTCTGCAGTGTTTTTCACGCTCTCCTTTACATCATTTCATCATACGGCGCGTTTCTGCAACATGTTCGAAAAATCGCTTTTTTTTTCGACATAGTATAGTAAGGCGTTTTTTTGGCGCCAAACTTCATGATGATTTTTTTTGCACAGAAAACCTTTCTGCAGTGTTTTTCATGCTCTCCTTTACATCATTTCATCATACGGCGCGTTTCTGCAACATGTTTGAAAAATCGCATTTTTATTTGACATAGTATAGTAAGGCGTTTTTTTTGCGCCAAAATTCATGATGATTTTTTTTGCACAGAAAACCTTTCTGCAGTGTTTTTCACGCTCTCCTTTACATCATTTCATCATACGGCGCGTTTCTGCAACATGTTCGAAAAGTCAGATTTTTTTTCGACATAGTATAGTAAGGCGTTTTTTTGGCGCCAAAATTCATGATGATTTTTTTTGCACAGAAAACCTTTCTGCAGTGTTTTTCACGCTCTCCTTTACATCATTTCATCATACGGCGCGTTTCTGCAACATGTTCGAAAAATCGCTTTTTTTTTCGACATAGTATAGTAAGGCGTTTTTTTGGCGCCAAACTTCATGATGATTTTTTTTGCACAGAAAACCTTTCTGCAGTGTTTTTCATGCTCTCCTTTACATCATTTCATCATACGGCGCGTTTCTGCAACATGTTCGAAAAGTCCGATTTTTTTTCGACATAGTATAGTAAGGCGTTTTTTTGGCGCCAAAATTCATGATGATTTTTTTTGCACAGAAAACCTTTCTGGAGTGTTTTTCACGCTCTCCTTTACATCATTTCATCATATGGCGCGTTTCTGCAACATGTTCGAAAAGTCAGATTTTTTTTCGACATAGTATAGTAAGGCGTTTTTTTGGCGCCAAAATTCATGATGATTTTTTTTGCACAGAAAACCTTTCTGCAGTGTTTTTCACGCTCTCCTTTACATCATTTCATCATACGGCGCGTTTCCGCAACATGTTCGAAAAGTCAGATTTTTTTTCGACATAGTATAGTAAGGCGTTTTCTTTGCGCCAAAATTCATGATGATTTTTTTTGCACAGAAAACCTTTCTGCAGTGTTTTTCACGCTCTCCTTTACATCATTTCATCATACGGCGCGTTTCTGCAACATGTTCGAAAAGTCAGACTTTTTTTCGACATAGTATAGTAAGGCGTTTTTTTGGCGCCAAAATTCATGATGATTTATTTTGCACAGAAAACCTTTCTGCAGTGTTTTTCACGCTCTCCTTTACATCATTTCATCATACGGCGCGTTTCTGCAACATCTTCGAAAAGTCAGACTTTTTTTCGACATAGTATAGTAAGGCGTTTTTTTGGCGCCAAAATTCATGATGATTTTTTTTGCACAGAAAACCTTTCTGCAGTGTTTTTCATGCTCTCCTTTACATCATTTCATCATACGGCGCGTTTCTGCGACATGTTCGAAAAGTCAGATTTTTTTTCGACATAGTATAGTAAGGCGTTTTTTTGGCGCCAAAATTCATGATGTTTTTTTTGCACAGAAAACCTTTCTGCAGTGTTTTTCACGCTCTCCTTTACATCATTTCATCATACGGCGCGTTTCTGCAACATCTTCGAAAAGTCAGACTTTTTTTCGACATAGTATAGTAAGGCGTTTTTTTGGCGCCAAAATTCATGATGATTTTTTTTGCACAGAAAACCTTTCTGCAGTGTTTTTCACGCTCTCCTTTACATCATTTCATCATACGGCGCGTTTCTGCAACATCTTCGAAAAGTCAGATTTTTTTTTGACATAGTATAGTAAGGCGTTTTTTTGGCGCCAAAATTCATGATGATTTTCTTTGCACAGAAAACCTTTCTGCAGTGTTTTTCACGCTCTCCTTTACATCATTTCATCATACGGCGCGTTTCTGCAACATGTTCGAAAAGTCAGATTTTTTTTCGACATAGTATAGTAAGGCGTTTTTTTGGCGCCAAAATTCATGATGATTTTTTTTGCACAGAAAACCTTTCTGCAGTGTTTTTCACGCTCTCCTTTACATCATTTCATCATACGGCACGTTTCTGCAACATGTTCGCAAAATCAGATTTTTTTTCGACATAGTATAGTAAGGCGTTTTTTTGGCGCCAAAATTCATGATGATTTTTTTTGCACAGAAAACCTTTCTGCAGTGTTTTTCACGCTCTCCTTTACATCATTTCATCATACGGCGCGTTTCTGCAACATGTTCGAAAAGTCAGATTTTTTTTCGACATAGTATAGTAAGGCGTTTTTTTGGCGCCAAAATTCATGATGATTTTTTTTGCACAGAAAACCTTTCTGCAGTGTTTTTCACGCTCTCCTTTACATCATTTCATCATTCGGCGCGTTTCTGCAACATGTTCGAAAAGTCAGATTTTTTTTCGACATAGTATAGTAAGGCGTTTTTTTGGCGCCAAAATTCATGATGATTTTTTTTGCACAGAAAACCTTTCTGCAGTGTTTTTCACGCTCTCCTTTACATCATTTCATCATACGGCACGTTTCTGCAACATGTTCGCAAAATCAGATTTTTTTTCGACATAGTTTAGTAAGGCGTTTTTTTGGTGCCAAAATTCATGATGATTTTTTTTGCACAGAAAACCTTTCTGCAGTGTTTTTCACGCTCTCCTTTACACCATTTCATCATACGGCGCGTTTCTGCAACATGTTCGAAAAATCGCATTTTTTTTCGACATAGTATTGTAAGGCGTTTTTTTGGCGCCAAGATCTTTCAGTAAATCTCGGACTTTTGGAGGAAGTATTTGACCAGATGTCTCCAGATTACCACAGGATTCCAAACCTGTTAGTAGTTTTTGACATTTTGGACTGTTGACTATGACGTTTTTGTCACATTGTGGATGACATACTGTCCAAAAAAACATGATTTTTCAAACATGTTGGAAAAACATGCCATATGATGAAATAATGTAAAGGAGGCTGTGAAAACCACTCCAGAAAGGTTTTCTGTGCAAAAAAAATCATCATGAATTTTGGCGCCAAAAAAACGCCTTACTATACTATGTCGAAAAAAATCTGACTTTTCGAACATGTTGCAGAAACGCGACATATGATGAAATGATGTAAAGGAGAGCATGAAAAACACTGCAGAAAGATTTTCTGTGCAAAAAAAATCATGAATTTTGGCGCCAAAAAAACGCCTTACTATACTATGTCGAAAAAAAATCTGACTTTTCGAACATGTTGCAGAAACGCGCCGTATGATGAAATGATGTAAAGGAGAGCATGAAAAACACTGCAGAAAGGTTTTCTGTGCAAAAAAAATCATCATGAATTTTGGCGCCAAAAAAACGCCTTACTATACTATGTCGAAAAAAAATCTGACTTTTCGAACATGTTGCAGAAACGCGCCGTATGATGAAATGATGTAAAGGAGAGCGTGAAAAACACTGCAGAAAGGTTTTCTGTGCAAAAAAAATCATGAATTTTGGCGCCAAAAAAACGCCTTACTATACTATGTCGAAAAAAAATCGGACTTTTCGAAGATGTTGCAGAAATGCGCCGTATGATGAAATGATGTAAAGGAGAGCGTGAAAAACACTGCAGAAAGGTTTTCTGTGCAAAAAAAATCATCATGAATTTTGGCGCCAAAAAAACGCCTTACTATACTATGTCGAAAAAAAATCTGACTTTTCGAACATGTTGCAGAAACGCGCCGTATGATGAAATGATGTAAAGGAGAGCGTGAAAAACACTGCAGAAAGGTTTTCTGTGCAAAAAAAATCATCATGAATTTTGGCGCCAAAAAAACGCCTTACTATACTATGTCGAAAAAAAATCTGACTTTTCGAACATGTTGCAGAAACGCGCCATATGATGAAATGATGTAAAGGAGAGCGTGAAAAACACTCCAGAAAGGTTTTCTGTGCAAAAAAAATCATGAATTTTGGCGCCAAAAAAACGCCTTACTATAGTATGTCGAAAAAAAATCGGACTTTTCGAACATGTTGCAGAAACGCGCCGTATGATGAAATGATGTAAAGGAGAGCATGAAAAACACTGCAGAAAGGTTTTCTGTGCAAAAAAAATCATCATGAATTTTGGCGCAAAGAAAACGCCTTACTATACTATGTCGAAAAAAAATCTGACTTTTCGAACATGTTGCGGAAACGCGCCGTATGATGAAATGATGTAAAGGAGAGCGTGAAAAACACTGCAGAAAGGTTTTCTGTGCAAAAAAAATCATCATGAATTTTGGCGCCAAAAAAACGCCTTACTATACTATGTCGAAAAAAAATCTGACTTTTCGAACATGTTGCAGAAACGCGCCATATGATGAAATGATGTAAAGGAGAGCGTGAAAAACACTCCAGAAAGGTTTTCTGTGCAAAAAAAATCATCATGAATTTTGGCGCCAAAAAAACGCCTTACTATACTATGTCGAAAAAAAATCGGACTTTTCGAACATGTTGCAGAAACGCGCCGTATGATGAAATGATGTAAAGGAGAGCATGAAAAACACTGCAGAAAGGTTTTCTGTGCAAAAAAAATCATCATGAATTTTGGCGCCAAAAAAACGCCTTACTATACTATGTCGAAAAAAAATCGGACTTTTCGAAGATGTTGCAGAAATGCGCCGTATGATGAATTGATGTAAAGGAGAGCGTGAAAAACACTGCAGAAAGGTTTTCTGTGCAAAAAAAATCATCATGAATTTTGGCGCCAAAAAAACGCCTTACTATACTATGTCGAAAAAAAATCTGACTTTTCGAACATGTTGCAGAAACGCGCCGTATGATGAAATGATGTAAATGAGAGCGTGAAAAACACTGCAGAAAGGTTTTCTGTGCAAAAAAAATCATCATGAATTTTGGCGCCAAAAAAACGCCTTACTATACTATGTCGAAAAAAAGTCTGACTTTTCGAACATGTTGCGGAAACGCGCCGTATGATGAAATGATGTAAAGGAGAGCGTGAAAAACACTGCAGAAAGGTTTTCTGTGCAAAAAAAATCATCATGAATTTTGGCGCCAAAAAAACGCCTTACTATACTATGTCGAAAAAAAATCTGACTTTTCGAACATGTTGCAGAAACGCGCCATATGATGAAATGATGTAAAGGAGAGCGTGAAAAACACTCCAGAAAGGTTTTCTGTGCAAAAAAAATCATCATGAATTTTGGCGCCAAAAAAACGCCTTACTATACTATGTCGAAAAAAAGTCTGACTTTTCGAACATGTTGCAGAAACGCGCCGTATGATGAAATGATGTAAAGGAGAGCATGAAAAACACTGCAGAAAGGTTTTCTGTGCAAAAAAAATCATCATGAATTTTGGCGCAAAGAAAACGCCTTACTATACTATGTCGAAAAAAAATCTGACTTTTCGAACATGTTGCGGAAACGCGCCGTATGATGAAATGATGTAAAGGAGAGCGTGAAAAACACTGCAGAAAGGTTTTCTGTGCAAAAAAAATCATCATGAATTTTGGCGCCAAAAAAACGCCTTACTATACTATGTCGAAAAAAAATCTGACTTTTCGAACATGTTGCAGAAACGCGCCATATGATGAAATGATGTAAAGGAGAGCGTGAAAAACACTCCAGAAAGGTTTTCTGTGCAAAAAAAATCATCATGAATTTTGGCGCCAAAAAAACGCCTTACTATACTATGTCGAAAAAAAATCGGACTTTTCGAACATGTTGCAGAAACGCGCCGTATGATGAAATGATGTAAAGGAGAGCATGAAAAACACTGCAGAAAGGTTTTCTGTGCAAAAAAAATCATCATGAATTTTGGCGCCAAAAAAACGCCTTACTATACTATGTCGAAAAAAAAAGCGATTTTTCGAACATGTTGCAGAAACGCGCCGTATGATGAAATGATGTAAAGGAGAGCGTGAAAAACACTGCAGAAAGGTTTTCTGTGCAAAAAAAATCATCATGAATTTTGGCGCCAAAAAAACGCCTTACTATACTATGTCGAAAAAAATCTGACTTTTCGAACATGTTGCAGAAACGCGCCATATGATGAAATGATGTAAAGGAGAGCATGAAAAACACTGCAGAAAGGTTTTCTGTGCAAAAAAAATCATCATGAATTTTGGCGCCAAAAAAACGCCTTAATATACTATGTCGAAAAAAAATCTGACTTTTCGAACATGTTGCAGAAACGCGCCGTATGATGAAATGATGTAAAGGAGAGCGTGAAAAACACTGCAGAAAGGTTTTCTGTGCAAAAAAAATCATCATGAATTTTGGCGCCAAAAAAACGCCTTACTATACTATGTCGAAAAAAAATCGGACTTTTCGAAGATGTTGCAGAAATGCGCCGTATGATGAAATGATGTAAAGGAGAGCGTGAAAAACACTGCAGAAAGGTTTTCTGTGCAAAAAAAATCATCATGAATTTTGGCGCCAAAAAAACGCCTTACTATACTATGTCGAAAAAAAATCTGACTTTTCGAACATGGTGCAGAAACGCGCCGTATGATGAAATGATGTAAAGGAGAGCGTGAAAAACACTGCAGAAAGGTTTTCTGTGCAAAAAAAATCATCATGAATTTTGGCGCCAAAAAAACGCCTTACTATACTATGTCGAAAAAAAGTCTGACTTTTCGAACATGTTGCAGAAACGCACCGTATGATGAAATGATGTAAAGGAGAGCGTGAAAAACACTGCAGAAAGGTTTTCTGTGCAAAAAAAACATCATGAATTTTGGCGCCAAAAAAACGCCTTACTATACTATGTCGAAAAAAAATCTGACTTTTCGAACATGTTGCAGAAACGCGCCATATGATGAAATGATGTAAAGGAGAGCATGAAAAACACTGCAGAAAGGTTTTCTGTGCAAAAAAAATCATCATGAATTTTGGCGCCAAAAAAACGCCTTACTATACTATGTCGAAAAAAAATCTGACTTTTCGAACATGTTGCAGAAACGCGCCGTATGATGAAATGATGTAAAGGAGAGCGTGAAAAACACTGCAGAAAGGTTTTCTGTGCAAAAAAAATCATCATGAATTTTGGCGCCAAAAAAACGCCTTACTATACTATGTCGAAAAAAAATCGGACTTTTCGAAGATGTTGCAGAAATGCGCCGTATGATGAAATGATGTAAAGGAGAGCGTGAAAAACACTGCAGAAAGGTTTTCTGTGCAAAAAAAATCATCATGAATTTTGGCGCCAAAAAAACGCCTTACTATACTATGTCGAAAAAAAATCTGACTTTTCGAACATGTTGCAGAAACGCGCCGTATGATGAAATGATGTAAAGGAGAGCGTGAAAAACACTGCAGAAAGGTTTTCTGTGCAAAAAAAATCATCATGAATTTTGGCGCCAAAAAAACGCCTTACTATACTATGTCGAAAAAAAATCTGACTTTTCGAACATGTTGCAGAAACGCGCCATATGATGAAATGATGTAAAGGAGAGCGTGAAAAACACTCCAGAAAGGTTTTCTGTGCAAAAAAAATCATCATGAATTTTGGCGCCAAAAAAACGCCTTACTATACTATGTCGAAAAAAAATCGGACTTTTCGAACATGTTGCAGAAACGCGCCGTATGATGAAATGATGTAAAGGAGAGCATGAAAAACACTGCAGAAAGGTTTTCTGTGCAAAAAAAATCATCATGAATTTTGGCGCCAAAAAAACGCCTTACTATACTATGTCGAAAAAAAATCTGACTTTTCGAACATGTTGCAGAAACGCGCCGTATGATGAAATGATGTAAAGGAGAGCGTGAAAAACACTGCAGAAAGGTTTTCTGTGCAAAAAAAATCATCATGAATTTTGGCGCCAAAAAAACGCCTTACTATACTATGTCGAAAAAAAATCTGACTTTTCGAACATGTTGCAGAAACGCGCCGTATGATGAAATGATGTAAAGGAGAGCGTGAAAAACACTGCAGAAAGGTTTTCTGTGCAAAAAAAATCATCATGAATTTTGGCGCCAAAAAAACGCCTTACTATACTATGTCGAAAAAAAATCTGACTTTTCGAACATGTTGCAGAAACGCGCCGTATGATGAAATGATGTAAAGGAGAGCGTGAAAAACACTGCAGAAAGGTTTTCTGTGCAAAAAAAATCATCATGAATTTTGGCGCCAAAAAAACGCCTTACTATACTATGTCGAAAAAAAATCTGACTTTTCGAACATGTTGCAGAAACGCGCCGTATGATGAAATGATGTAAAGGAGAGCGTGAAAAACACTGCAGAAAGGTTTTCTGTGCAAAAAAAATCATCATGAATTTTGGCGCCAAAAAAACGCCTTACTATACTATGTCGAAAAAAAATCTGACTTTTCGAACATGTTGCAGAAACGCGCCGTATGATGAAATGATGTAAAGGAGAGCGTGAAAAACACTGCAGAAAGGTTTTCTGTGCAAAAAAAATCATCATGAATTTTGGCGCCAAAAAAACGCCTTACTATACTATGTCGAAAAAAAATCTGACTTTTCGAACATGTTGCAGAAACGCGCCGTATGATGAAATGATGTAAAGGAGAGCGTGAAAAACACTGCAGAAAGGTTTTCTGTGCAAAAAAAATCATCATGAATTTTGGCGCCAAAAAAACGCCTTACTATACTATGTCGAAAAAAAATCTGACTTTTCGAACATGTTGCAGAAACGCGCCGTATGATGAAATGATGTAAAGGAGAGCGTGAAAAACACTGCAGAAAGGTTTTCTGTGCAAAAAAAATCATCATGAATTTTGGCGCCAAAAAAACGCCTTACTATACTATGTCGAAAAAAAATCTGACTTTTCGAACATGTTGCAGAAACGCGCCGTATGATGAAATGATGTAAAGGAGAGCGTGAAAAACACTGCAGAAAGGTTTTCTGTGCAAAAAAAATCATCATGAATTTTGGCGCCAAAAAAACGCCTTACTATACTATGTCGAAAAAAAATCTGACTTTTCGAACATGTTGCAGAAACGCGCCGTATGATGAAATGATGTAAAGGAGAGCGTGAAAAACACTGCAGAAAGGTTTTCTGTGCAAAAAAAATCATCATGAATTTTGGCGCCAAAAAAACGCCTTACTATACTATGTCGAAAAAAAATCTGACTTTTCGAACATGTTGCAGAAACGCGCCGTATGATGAAATGATGTAAAGGAGAGCGTGAAAAACACTGCAGAAAGGTTTTCTGTGCAAAAAAAATCATCATGAATTTTGGCGCCAAAAAAACGCCTTACTATACTATGTCGAAAAAAAATCTGACTTTTCGAACATGTTGCAGAAACGCGCCGTATGATGAAATGATGTAAAGGAGAGCGTGAAAAACACTGCAGAAAGGTTTTCTGTGCAAAAAAAATCATCATGAATTTTGGCGCCAAAAAAACGCCTTACTATACTATGTCGAAAAAAAATCTGACTTTTCGAACATGTTGCAGAAACGCGCCGTATGATGAAATGATGTAAAGGAGAGCGTGAAAAACACTGCAGAAAGGTTTTCTGTGCAAAAAAAATCATCATGAATTTTGGCGCCAAAAAAACGCCTTACTATACTATGTCGAAAAAAAATCTGACTTTTCGAACATGTTGCAGAAACGCGCCGTATGATGAAATGATGTAAAGGAGAGCGTGAAAAACACTGCAGAAAGGTTTTCTGTGCAAAAAAAATCATCATGAATTTTGGCGCCAAAAAAACGCCTTACTATACTATGTCGAAAAAAAATCTGACTTTTCGAACATGTTGCAGAAACGCGCCGTATGATGAAATGATGTAAAGGAGAGCGTGAAAAACACTGCAGAAAGGTTTTCTGTGCAAAAAAAATCATCATGAATTTTGGCGCCAAAAAAACGCCTTACTATACTATGTCGAAAAAAAATCGACTTTTCGAACATGTTGCAGAAACGCGCCGTATGATGAAATGATGTAAAGGAGAGCGTGAAAAACACTGCAGAAAGGTTTTCTGTGCAAAAAAAATCATCATGAATTTTGGCGCCAAAAAAACGCCTTACTATACTATGTCGAAAAAAAATCTGACTTTTCGAACATGTTGCAGAAACGCGCCGTATGATGAAATGATGTAAAGGAGAGCGTGAAAAACACTGCAGAAAGGTTTTCTGTGCAAAAAAAATCATCATGAATTTTGGCGCCAAAAAAACGCCTTACTATACTATGTCGAAAAAAAATCTGACTTTTCGAACATGTTGCAGAAACGCGCCGTATGATGAAATGATGTAAAGGAGAGCGTGAAAAACACTGCAGAAAGGTTTTCTGTGCAAAAAAAATCATCATGAATTTTGGCGCCAAAAAAACGCCTTACTATACTATGTCGAAAAAAAATCTGACTTTTCGAACATGTTGCAGAAACGCGCCGTATGATGAAATGATGTAAAGGAGAGCGTGAAAAACACTGCAGAAAGGTTTTCTGTGCAAAAAAAATCATCATGAATTTTGGCGCCAAAAAAACGCCTTACTATACTATGTCGAAAAAAAATCTGACTTTTCGAACATGTTGCAGAAACGCGCCGTATGATGAAATGATGTAAAGGAGAGCGTGAAAAACACTGCAGAAAGGTTTTCTGTGCAAAAAAAATCATCATGAATTTTGGCGCCAAAAAAACGCCTTACTATACTATGTCGAAAAAAAATCTGACTTTTCGAACATGTTGCAGAAACGCGCCGTATGATGAAATGATGTAAAGGAGAGCGTGAAAAACACTGCAGAAAGGTTTTCTGTGCAAAAAAAATCATCATGAATTTTGGCGCCAAAAAAACGCCTTACTATACTATGTCGAAAAAAAATCTGACTTTTCGAACATGTTGCAGAAACGCGCCGTATGATGAAATGATGTAAAGGAGAGCGTGAAAAACACTGCAGAAAGGTTTTCTGTGCAAAAAAAATCATCATGAATTTTGGCGCCAAAAAAACGCCTTACTATACTATGTCGAAAAAAAATCTGACTTTTCGAACATGTTGCAGAAACGCGCCGTATGATGAAATGATGTAAAGGAGAGCGTGAAAAACACTGCAGAAAGGTTTTCTGTGCAAAAAAAATCATCATGAATTTTGGCGCCAAAAAAACGCCTTACTATACTATGTCGAAAAAAAATCTGACTTTTCGAACATGTTGCAGAAACGCGCCGTATGATGAAATGATGTAAAGGAGAGCGTGAAAAACACTGCAGAAAGGTTTTCTGTGCAAAAAAAATCATCATGAATTTTGGCGCCAAAAAAACGCCTTACTATACTATGTCGAAAAAAAATCTGACTTTTCGAACATGTTGCAGAAACGCGCCGTATGATGAAATGATGTAAAGGAGAGCGTGAAAAACACTGCAGAAAGGTTTTCTGTGCAAAAAAAATCATCATGAATTTTGGCGCCAAAAAAACGCCTTACTATACTATGTCGAAAAAAAATCTGACTTTTCGAACATGTTGCAGAAACGCGCCGTATGATGAAATGATGTAAAGGAGAGCGTGAAAAACACTGCAGAAAGGTTTTCTGTGCAAAAAAAATCATCATGAATTTTGGCGCCAAAAAAACGCCTTACTATACTATGTCGAAAAAAAATCGGACTTTTCGAACATGTTGCAGAAACGCGCCGTATGATGAAATGATGTAAAGGAGAGCGTGAAAAACACTGCAGAAAGGTTTTCTGTGCAAAAAAAATCATCATGAATTTTGGCGCCAAAAAAACGCCTTACTATACTATGTCGAAAAAAAATCTGACTTTTCGAACATGTTGCAGAAACGCGCCGTATGATGAAATGATGTAAAGGAGAGCGTGAAAAACACTGCAGAAAGGTTTTCTGTGCAAAAAAAATCATCATGAATTTTGGCGCCAAAAAAACGCCTTACTATACTATGTCGAAAAAAAATCTGACTTTTCGAACATGTTGCAGAAACGCGCCGTATGATGAAATGATGTAAAGGAGAGCGTGAAAAACACTGCAGAAAGGTTTTCTGTGCAAAAAAAATCATCATGAATTTTGGCGCCAAAAAAACGCCTTACTATACTATGTCGAAAAAAAATCTGACTTTTCGAACATGTTGCAGAAACGCGCCGTATGATGAAATGATGTAAAGGAGAGCGTGAAAAACACTGCAGAAAGGTTTTCTGTGCAAAAAAAATCATCATGAATTTTGGCGCCAAAAAAACGCCTTACTATACTATGTCGAAAAAAAATCTGACTTTTCGAACATGTTGCAGAAACGCGCCATATGATGAAATGATGTAAAGGAGAGCGTGAAAAACACTCCAGAAAGGTTTTCTGTGCAAAAAAAATCATCATGAATTTTGGCGCCAAAAAAACGCCTTACTATACTATGTCGAAAAAAAATCTGACTTTTCGAACATGTTGCAGAAACGCGCCGTATGATGAAATGATGTAAAGGAGAGCATGAAAAACACTGCAGAAAGGTTTTCTGTGCAAAAAAAATCATCATGAATTTTGGCGCCAAAAAAACGCCTTACTATACTATGTCGAAAAAAAATCTGACTTTTCGAACATGTTGCGGAAACGCGCCGTATGATGAAATGATGTAAAGGAGAGCGTGAAAAACACTGCAGAAAGGTTTTCTGTGCAAAAAAAATCATCATGAATTTTGGCGCCAAAAAAACGCCTTACTATACTATGTCGAAAAAAAATCTGACTTTTCGAACATGTTGCAGAAACGCGCCATATGATGAAATGATGTAAAGGAGAGCGTGAAAAACACTCCAGAAAGGTTTTCTGTGCAAAAAAAATCATCATGAATTTTGGCGCCAAAAAAACGCCTTACTATACTATGTCGAAAAAAAATCGGACTTTTCGAACATGTTGCAGAAACGCGCCGTATGATGAAATGATGTAAAGGAGAGCATGAAAAACACTGCAGAAAGGTTTTCTGTGCAAAAAAAATCATCATGAATTTTGGCGCCAAAAAAACGCCTTACTATACTATGTCGAAAAAAAATCGGACTTTTCGAAGATGTTGCAGAAATGCGCCGTATGATGAAATGATGTAAAGGAGAGCGTGAAAAACACTGCAGAAAGGTTTTCTGTGCAAAAAAAATCATCATGAATTTTGGCGCCAAAAAAACGCCTTACTATACTATGTCGAAAAAAAATCTGACTTTTCGAACATGTTGCAGAAACGCGCCGTATGATGAAATGATGTAAATGAGAGCGTGAAAAACACTGCAGAAAGGTTTTCTGTGCAAAAAAAATCATCATGAATTTTGGCGCCAAAAAAACGCCTTACTATACTATGTCGAAAAAAAGTCTGACTTTTCGAACATGTTGCGGAAACGCGCCGTATGATGAAATGATGTAAAGGAGAGCGTGAAAAACACTGCAGAAAGGTTTTCTGTGCAAAAAAAATCATCATGAATTTTGGCGCCAAAAAAACGCCTTACTATACTATGTCGAAAAAAAATCTGACTTTTCGAACATGTTGCAGAAACGCGCCGTATGATGAAATGATGTAAAGGAGAGCGTGAAAAACACTGCAGAAAGGTTTTCTGTGCAAAAAAAATCATCATGAATTTTGGCGCCAAAAAAACGCCTTACTATACTATGTCGAAAAAAAATCTGACTTTTCGAACATGTTGCAGAAACGCGCCGTATGATGAAATGATGTAAAGGAGAGCGTGAAAAACACTGCAGAAAGGTTTTCTGTGCAAAAAAAATCATCATGAATTTTGGCGCCAAAAAAACGCCTTACTATACTATGTCGAAAAAAAATCTGACTTTTCGAACATGTTGCAGAAACGCGCCGTATGATGAAATGATGTAAAGGAGAGCGTGAAAAACACTGCAGAAAGGTTTTCTGTGCAAAAAAAATCATCATGAATTTTGGCGCCAAAAAAACGCCTTACTATACTATG
>JALBFV010000054.1:0-15701 GCA_027123335.1 Amphiprion clarkii
TTTTTTTTTATCAAAGAAAACCTTTCTGGAGTGTTTTTCACGCCCTCCTTTACATTATTTCATCATATGGCAAGTTTTTACGTGTTTGAAAAATGGAATTTTTTTTCGACATAGTATAGTAAGGCGTTTTTTTTGCGCCAAAATTCATGATGATTTTTTATTCAAAGAAAACCTTTCTGGAGTGTTTTTCACTGCCTCCTTTACATTATTTCATCATATGGCACATTTTTACAACGTGTTTGAAAAATCGCAGTTTTTTTCGACATAGTATAGTAAGGCGTTTTTTTTGTGACAAAATTCATGATGATTTTTTTTCAAAGAAAACCTTTCTGGAGTGTTTTTCACGCCCTCCTTTACATTCTTTCATCATATGGCACGTTTTTACAACATGTTTGAAAAATCGCAGTTTTTTTCGACATAGTATAGTAAGGCGTTTTTTTGCGCCAAAGTTCATGATGATTTTTTTTTCAAAGAAAACCTTTCTGGAGTGTTTTTCACGCCCTCCTTTACATTCTTTCATCATATGGCACGTTTTTACAACATGTTTGAAAAATGGCATTTTTTTTCGACATAGTATAGTAAGGCATTTTTTTTGCGCCAAAATTCATGATGATGTTATTTTCAAAGAAAACCTTTCTGGAGTGTTTTTCACGGCCTCCTTTATATTATTTCATCATATGGCACATTTTTACAACATGTTTGAAAAATCGCATTTTTTTTCGACATAGTATAGTAAGGCGTTTTTTTTACGCCAAAATTCATGATGATTTTTTTTTCAAAGAAAACCTTTCTGGAGTGTTTTTCACGCCCTCCTTTACATTCTTTCATCATATGGCACGTTTTTACAACATGTTTGAAAAATCGCATTTTTTTTCGACATAGTATAGTAAGGCGTTTTTTTTGCGCCAAAATTCATGATGATTTTTTTTTCAAAGAAAACCTTTCTGGAGTGTTTTTCACGCCCTCCTTTACATTCTTTCATCATATGGCACGTTTTTACAACATGTTTGAAAAATCGCATTTTTTTTCGACATAGTATAGTAAGGCGTTTTTTTTGCGCCAAAATTCATGATGATTTTTTTTTCAAAGAAAACCTTTCTGGAGTGTTTTTCACGCCCTCCTTTACATTCTTTCATCATATGGCACGTTTTTACAACATGTTTGAAAAATCGCATTTTTTTTCGACATAGTATAGTAAGGCGTTTTTTTTGCGCCAAAATTCATGATGATTTTTTTTTCAAAGAAAACCTTTCTGGAGTGTTTTTCACGCCCTCCTTTACATTCTTTCATCATATGGCACGTTTTTACAACATGTTTGAAAAATCGCATTTTTTTTCGACATAGTATAGTAAGGCGTTTTTTTTGCGCCAAAATTCATGATGATTTTTTTTTCAAAGAAAACCTTTCTGGAGTGTTTTTCACGCCCTCCTTTACATTCTTTCATCATATGGCACGTTTTTACAACATGTTTGAAAAATCGCATTTTTTTTCGACATAGTATAGTAAGGCGTTTTTTTTGCGCCAAAATTCATGATGATTTTTTTTTCAAAGAAAACCTTTCTGGAGTGTTTTTCACGCCCTCCTTTACATTCTTTCATCATATGGCACGTTTTTACAACATGTTTGAAAAATCGCATTTTTTTTCGACATAGTATAGTAAGGCGTTTTTTTTGCGCCAAAATTCATGATGATTTTTTTTTCAAAGAAAACCTTTCTGGAGTGTTTTTCACGCCCTCCTTTACATTCTTTCATCATATGGCACGTTTTTACAACATGTTTGAAAAATCGCATTTTTTTTCGACATAGTATAGTAAGGCGTTTTTTTTGCGCCAAAATTCATGATGATTTTTTTTTCAAAGAAAACCTTTCTGGAGTGTTTTTCACGCCCTCCTTTACATTCTTTCATCATATGGCACGTTTTTACAACATGTTTGAAAAATCGCATTTTTTTTCGACATAGTATAGTAAGGCGTTTTTTTTGCGCCAAAATTCATGATGATTTTTTTTTCAAAGAAAACCTTTCTGGAGTGTTTTTCACGCCCTCCTTTACATTCTTTCATCATATGGCACGTTTTTACAACATGTTTGAAAAATCGCATTTTTTTTCGACATAGTATAGTAAGGCGTTTTTTTTGCGCCAAAATTCATGATGATTTTTTTTTCAAAGAAAACCTTTCTGGAGTGTTTTTCACGCCCTCCTTTACATTCTTTCATCATATGGCACGTTTTTACAACATGTTTGAAAAATCGCATTTTTTTTCGACATAGTATAGTAAGGCGTTTTTTTTGCGCCAAAATTCATGATGATTTTTTTTTCAAAGAAAACCTTTCTGGAGTGTTTTTCACGCCCTCCTTTACATTCTTTCATCATATGGCACGTTTTTACAACATGTTTGAAAAATCGCATTTTTTTTCGACATAGTATAGTAAGGCGTTTTTTTTGCGCCAAAATTCATGATGATTTTTTTTTCAAAGAAAACCTTTCTGGAGTGTTTTTCACGCCCTCCTTTACATTCTTTCATCATATGGCACGTTTTTACAACATGTTTGAAAAATCGCAGTTTTTTTCGACATAGTATAGTAAGGCGTTTTTTTTGCGCCAAAATTCATGATGATTTTTTTTTCAAAGAAAACCTTTCTGGAGTGTTTTTCACGCCCTCCTTTACATTCTTTCATCATATGGCACGTTTTTACAACATGTTTGAAAAATCGCATTTTTTTTCGACATAGTATAGTAAGGCGTTTTTTTTGCGCCAAAATTCATGATGATTTTTTTTTCAAAGAAAACCTTTCTGGAGTGTTTTTCACGCCCTCCTTTACATTCTTTCATCATATGGCACGTTTTTACAACATGTTTGAAAAATCGCATTTTTTTTCGACATAGTATAGTAAGGCGTTTTTTTTGCGCCAAAATTCATGATGATTTTTTTTTCAAAGAAAACCTTTCTGGAGTGTTTTTCACGCCCTCCTTTACATTCTTTCATCATATGGCACGTTTTTACAACATGTTTGAAAAATCGCATTTTTTTTCGACATAGTATAGTAAGGCGTTTTTTTTGCGCCAAAATTCATGATGATTTTTTTTTCAAAGAAAACCTTTCTGGAGTGTTTTTCACGCCCTCCTTTACATTCTTTCATCATATGGCACGTTTTTACAACATGTTTGAAAAATCGCATTTTTTTTCGACATAGTATAGTAAGGCGTTTTTTTTGCGCCAAAATTCATGATGATTTTTTTTTCAAAGAAAACCTTTCTGGAGTGTTTTTCACGCCCTCCTTTACATTCTTTCATCATATGGCACGTTTTTACAACATGTTTGAAAAATCGCATTTTTTTTCGACATAGTATAGTAAGGCGTTTTTTTTGCGCCAAAATTCATGATGATTTTTTTTTCAAAGAAAACCTTTCTGGAGTGTTTTTCACGCCCTCCTTTACATTCTTTCATCATATGGCACGTTTTTACAACATGTTTGAAAAATCGCATTTTTTTTCGACATAGTATAGTAAGGCGTTTTTTTTGCGCCAAAATTCATGATGATTTTTTTTTCAAAGAAAACCTTTCTGGAGTGTTTTTCACGCCCTCCTTTACATTCTTTCATCATATGGCACGTTTTTACAACATGTTTGAAAAATCGCATTTTTTTTCGACATAGTATAGTAAGGCGTTTTTTTTGCGCCAAAATTCATGATGATTTTTTTTTCAAAGAAAACCTTTCTGGAGTGTTTTTCACGCCCTCCTTTACATTCTTTCATCATATGGCACGTTTTTACAACATGTTTGAAAAATCGCATTTTTTTTCGACATAGTATAGTAAGGCGTTTTTTTTGCGCCAAAATTCATGATGATTTTTTTTTCAAAGAAAACCTTTCTGGAGTGTTTTTCACGCCCTCCTTTACATTCTTTCATCATATGGCACGTTTTTACAACATGTTTGAAAAATCGCATTTTTTTTCGACATAGTATAGTAAGGCGTTTTTTTTGCGCCAAAATTCATGATGATTTTTTTTTCAAAGAAAACCTTTCTGGAGTGTTTTTCACGCCCTCCTTTACATTCTTTCATCATATGGCACGTTTTTACAACATGTTTGAAAAATCGCATTTTTTTTCGACATAGTATAGTAAGGCGTTTTTTTTGCGCCAAAATTCATGATGATTTTTTTTTCAAAGAAAACCTTTCTGGAGTGTTTTTCACGCCCTCCTTTACATTCTTTCATCATATGGCACGTTTTTACAACATGTTTGAAAAATCGCAGTTTTTTTCGACATAGTATAGTAAGGCGTTTTTTTTGCGCCAAAATTCATGATGATTTTTTTTTCAAAGAAAACCTTTCTGGAGTGTTTTTCACGCCCTCCTTTACATTCTTTCATCATATGGCACGTTTTTACAACATGTTTGAAAAATCGCATTTTTTTTCGACATAGTATAGTAAGGCGTTTTTTTTGCGCCAAAATTCATGATGATTTTTTTTTCAAAGAAAACCTTTCTGGAGTGTTTTTCACGCCCTCCTTTACATTCTTTCATCATATGGCACGTTTTTACAACATGTTTGAAAAATCGCATTTTTTTTCGACATAGTATAGTAAGGCGTTTTTTTTGCGCCAAAATTCATGATGATTTTTTTTTCAAAGAAAACCTTTCTGGAGTGTTTTTCACGCCCTCCTTTACATTCTTTCATCATATGGCACGTTTTTACAACATGTTTGAAAAATCGCATTTTTTTTCGACATAGTATAGTAAGGCGTTTTTTTTGCGCCAAAATTCATGATGATTTTTTTTTCAAAGAAAACCTTTCTGGAGTGTTTTTCACGCCCTCCTTTACATTCTTTCATCATATGGCACGTTTTTACAACATGTTTGAAAAATCGCATTTTTTTTCGACATAGTATAGTAAGGCGTTTTTTTTGCGCCAAAATTCATGATGATTTTTTTTTCAAAGAAAACCTTTCTGGAGTGTTTTTCACGCCCTCCTTTACATTCTTTCATCATATGGCACGTTTTTACAACATGTTTGAAAAATCGCAGTTTTTTTTCGACATAGTATAGTAAGGCGTTTTTTTTGCGCCAAAATTCATGATGATTTTTTTTTCAAAGAAAACCTTTCTGGAGTGTTTTTCACGCCCTCCTTTACATTCTTTCATCATATGGCACGTTTTTACAACATGTTTGAAAAATCGCATTTTTTTTCGACATAGTATAGTAAGGCGTTTTTTTTGCGCCAAAATTCATGATGATTTTTTTTTCAAAGAAAACCTTTCTGGAGTGTTTTTCACGCCCTCCTTTACATTCTTTCATCATATGGCACGTTTTTACAACATGTTTGAAAAATCGCATTTTTTTTCGACATAGTATAGTAAGGCGTTTTTTTTGCGCCAAAATTCATGATGATTTTTTTTTCAAAGAAAACCTTTCTGGAGTGTTTTTCACGCCCTCCTTTACATTCTTTCATCATATGGCACGTTTTTACAACATGTTTGAAAAATCGCATTTTTTTTCGACATAGTATAGTAAGGCGTTTTTTTTGCGCCAAAATTCATGATGATTTTTTTTTCAAAGAAAACCTTTCTGGAGTGTTTTTCACGCCCTCCTTTACATTCTTTCATCATATGGCACGTTTTTACAACATGTTTGAAAAATCGCATTTTTTTTCGACATAGTATAGTAAGGCGTTTTTTTTGCGCCAAAATTCATGATGATTTTTTTTTCAAAGAAAACCTTTCTGGAGTGTTTTTCACGCCCTCCTTTACATTCTTTCATCATATGGCACGTTTTTACAACATGTTTGAAAAATCGCATTTTTTTTCGACATAGTATAGTAAGGCGTTTTTTTTGCGCCAAAATTCATGATGATTTTTTTTTCAAAGAAAACCTTTCTGGAGTGTTTTTCACGCCCTCCTTTACATTCTTTCATCATATGGCACGTTTTTACAACATGTTTGAAAAATCGCATTTTTTTTCGACATAGTATAGTAAGGCGTTTTTTTTGCGCCAAAATTCATGATGATTTTTTTTCAAAGAAAACCTTTCTGGAGTGTTTTTCACGCCCTCCTTTACATTCTTTCATCATATGGCACGTTTTTACAACATGTTTGAAAAATCGCATTTTTTTTCGACATAGTATAGTAAGGCGTTTTTTTTGCGCCAAAATTCATGATGATTTTTTTTTCAAAGAAAACCTTTCTGGAGTGTTTTTCACGCCCTCCTTTACATTCTTTCATCATATGGCACGTTTTTACAACATGTTTGAAAAATCGCATTTTTTTTCGACATAGTATAGTAAGGCGTTTTTTTTGCGCCAAAATTCATGATGATTTTTTTTTCAAAGAAAACCTTTCTGGAGTGTTTTTCACGCCCTCCTTTACATTCTTTCATCATATGGCACGTTTTTACAACATGTTTGAAAAATCGCATTTTTTTTCGACATAGTATAGTAAGGCGTTTTTTTTGCGCCAAAATTCATGATGATTTTTTTTTCAAAGAAAACCTTTCTGGAGTGTTTTTCACGCCCTCCTTTACATTCTTTCATCATATGGCACGTTTTTACAACATGTTTGAAAAATCGCATTTTTTTTCGACATAGTATAGTAAGGCGTTTTTTTTGCGCCAAAATTCATGATGATTTTTTTTTCAAAGAAAACCTTTCTGGAGTGTTTTTCACGCCCTCCTTTACATTCTTTCATCATATGGCACGTTTTTACAACATGTTTGAAAAATCGCATTTTTTTCGACATAGTATAGTAAGGCGTTTTTTTTGCGCCAAAATTCATGATGATTTTTTTTTCAAAGAAAACCTTTCTGGAGTGTTTTTCACGCCCTCCTTTACATTCTTTCATCATATGGCACGTTTTTACAACATGTTTGAAAAATCGCATTTTTTTTCGACATAGTATAGTAAGGCGTTTTTTTTGCGCCAAAATTCATGATGATTTTTTTTTCAAAGAAAACCTTTCTGGAGTGTTTTTCACGCCCTCCTTTACATTCTTTCATCATATGGCACGTTTTTACAACATGTTTGAAAAATCGCAGTTTTTTTCGACATAGTATAGTAAGGCGTTTTTTTTGCGCCAAAATTCATGATGATTTTTTTTTCAAAGAAAACCTTTCTGGAGTGTTTTTCACGCCCTCCTTTACATTCTTTCATCATATGGCACGTTTTTACAACTGTTTGAAAAATGGAATTTTTTTTTCGACATAGTATAGTAAGGCGTTTTTTTTGTGCCAAAATTCATGATGATTTTTTTTTCAAAGAAAACCTTTCTGGAGTGTTTTTCACGCCCTCCTTTACATTCTTTCATCATATGGCACGTTTTTACAACATGTTTGAAAAATCGCATTTTTTTTCGACATAGTATAGTAAGGCGTTTTTTTTGCGCCAAAATTCATGATGATTTTTTTTTCAAAGAAAACCTTTCTGGAGTGTTTTTCACGCCCTCCTTTACATTCTTTCATCATATGGCACGTTTTTACAACATGTTTGAAAAATCGCATTTTTTTTCGACATAGTATAGTAAGGCGTTTTTTTTGCGCCAAAATTCATGATGATTTTTTTTTCAAAGAAAACCTTTCTGGAGTGTTTTTCACGCCCTCCTTTACATTCTTTCATCATATGGCACGTTTTTACAACATGTTTGAAAAATCGCATTTTTTTTCGACATAGTATAGTAAGGCGTTTTTTTTGCGCCAAAATTCATGATGATTTTTTTTTCAAAGAAAACCTTTCTGGAGTGTTTTTCACGCCCTCCTTTACATTCTTTCATCATATGGCACGTTTTTACAACATGTTTGAAAAATCGCATTTTTTTTCGACATAGTATAGTAAGGCGTTTTTTTTGCGCCAAAATTCATGATGATTTTTTTTTCAAAGAAAACCTTTCTGGAGTGTTTTTCACGCCCTCCTTTACATTCTTTCATCATATGGCACGTTTTTACAACATGTTTGAAAAATCGCATTTTTTTTCGACATAGTATAGTAAGGCGTTTTTTTTGCGCCAAAATTCATGATGATTTTTTTTTCAAAGAAAACCTTTCTGGAGTGTTTTTCACGCCCTCCTTTACATTCTTTCATCATATGGCACGTTTTTACAACATGTTTGAAAAATCGCATTTTTTTTCGACATAGTATAGTAAGGCGTTTTTTTTGCGCCAAAATTCATGATGATTTTTTTTCAAAGAAAACCTTTCTGGAGTGTTTTTCACGCCCTCCTTTACATTCTTTCATCATATGGCACGTTTTTACAACATGTTTGAAAAATCGCATTTTTTTTCGACATAGTATAGTAAGGCGTTTTTTTTGCGCCAAAATTCATGATGATTTTTTTTTCAAAGAAAACCTTTCTGGAGTGTTTTTCACGCCCTCCTTTACATTCTTTCATCATATGGCACGTTTTTACAACATGTTTGAAAAATCGCATTTTTTTTCGACATAGTATAGTAAGGCGTTTTTTTTGCGCCAAAATTCATGATGATTTTTTTTTCAAAGAAAACCTTTCTGGAGTGTTTTTCACGCCCTCCTTTACATTCTTTCATCATATGGCACGTTTTTACAACATGTTTGAAAAATCGCATTTTTTTTCGACATAGTATAGTAAGGCGTTTTTTTTGCGCCAAAATTCATGATGATTTTTTTTTCAAAGAAAACCTTTCTGGAGTGTTTTTCACGCCCTCCTTTACATTCTTTCATCATATGGCACGTTTTTACAACATGTTTGAAAAATCGCATTTTTTTTCGACATAGTATAGTAAGGCGTTTTTTTTGCGCCAAAATTCATGATGATTTTTTTTTCAAAGAAAACCTTTCTGGAGTGTTTTTCACGCCCTCCTTTACATTCTTTCATCATATGGCACGTTTTTACAACATGTTTGAAAAATCGCATTTTTTTTCGACATAGTATAGTAAGGCGTTTTTTTTGCGCCAAAATTCATGATGATTTTTTTTTCAAAGAAAACCTTTCTGGAGTGTTTTTCACGCCCTCCTTTACATTCTTTCATCATATGGCACGTTTTTACAACATGTTTGAAAAATCGCATTTTTTTTCGACATAGTATAGTAAGGCGTTTTTTTTGCGCCAAAATTCATGATGATTTTTTTTCAAAGAAAACCTTTCTGGAGTGTTTTTCACGCCCTCCTTTACATTCTTTCATCATATGGCACGTTTTTACAACATGTTTGAAAAATCGCATTTTTTTTCGACATAGTATAGTAAGGCGTTTTTTTTGCGCCAAAATTCATGATGATTTTTTTTTCAAAGAAAACCTTTCTGGAGTGTTTTTCACGCCCTCCTTTACATTCTTTCATCATATGGCACGTTTTTACAACATGTTTGAAAAATCGCATTTTTTTTCGACATAGTATAGTAAGGCGTTTTTTTTGCGCCAAAATTCATGATGATTTTTTTTTCAAAGAAAACCTTTCTGGAGTGTTTTTCACGCCCTCCTTTACATTATTTCATCATATGGCACGTTTTTACAACATGTTTGAAAAATGGCATTTTTTTTCGACATAGTATAGTAAGGCGTTTTTTTTGCGCCAAAATTCATGATGATTTTTTTTCAAAGAAAACCTTTCTGGAGTGTTTTTCACGCCCTCCTTTACATTATTTCATCATATGGCACGTTTTTACAACATGTTTGAAAAATCGCATTTTTTTTCGACATAGTATAGTAAGGCGTTTTTTTTGCGCCAAAATTCATGATGATTTTTTTTTCAAAGAAAACCTTTCTGGAGTGTTTTTCACGCCCTCCTTTACATTCTTTCATCATATGGCACGTTTTTACAACATGTTTGAAAAATCGCATTTTTTTTCGACATAGTATAGTAAGGCGTTTTTTTTGCGCCAAAATTCATGATGATTTTTTTTCAAAGAAAACCTTTCTGGAGTGTTTTTCACGCCCTCCTTTACATTCTTTCATCATATGGCACGTTTTTACAACATGTTTGAAAAATCGCATTTTTTTTCGACATAGTATAGTAAGGCGTTTTTTTTGCGCCAAAATTCATGATGATTTTTTTTTCAAAGAAAACCTTTCTGGAGTGTTTTTCACGCCCTCCTTTACATTCTTTCATCATATGGCACGTTTTTACAACATGTTTGAAAAATGGCATTTTTTTTCGACATAGTATAGTAAGGCGTTTTTTTGCGCCAAAATTCATGATGATTTTTTTTTCAAAGAAAACCTTTCTGGAGTGTTTTTCACGCCCTCCTTTACATTCTTTCATCATATGGCACGTTTTTACAACATGTTTGAAAAATCGCATTTTTTTTCGACATAGTATAGTAAGGCGTTTTTTTGCGCCAAAATTCATGATGATTTTTTTTTCAAAGAAAACCTTTCTGGAGTGTTTTTCACGCCCTCCTTTACATTCTTTCATCATATGGCACGTTTTTACAACATGTTTGAAAAATCGCATTTTTTTTCGACATAGTATAGTAAGGCGTTTTTTTTGCGCCAAAATTCATGATGATTTTTTTTTCAAAGAAAACCTTTCTGGAGTGTTTTTCACGCCCTCCTTTACATTCTTTCATCATATGGCACGTTTTTACAACATGTTTGAAAAATCGCATTTTTTTTCGACATAGTATAGTAAGGCGTTTTTTTTGCGCCAAAATTCATGATGATTTTTTTTCAAAGAAAACCTTTCTGGAGTGTTTTTCACGCCCTCCTTTACATTCTTTCATCATATGGCACGTTTTTACAACATGTTTGAAAAATCGCATTTTTTTCGACATAGTATAGTAAGGCGTTTTTTTTGCGCCAAAATTCATGATGATTTTTTTTTCAAAGAAAACCTTTCTGGAGTGTTTTTCACGCCCTCCTTTACATTCTTTCATCATATGGCACGTTTTTACAACATGTTTGAAAAATCGCATTTTTTTTCGACATAGTATAGTAAGGCGTTTTTTTTGCGCCAAAATTCATGATGATTTTTTTTTCAAAGAAAACCTTTCTGGAGTGTTTTTCACGCCCTCCTTTACATTATTTCATCATATGGCACGTTTTTACAACATGTTTGAAAAATCGCATTTTTTTTCGACATAGTATAGTAAGGCGTTTTTTTTGCGCCAAAATTCATGATGATTTTTTTTTCAAAGAAAACCTTTCTGGAGTGTTTTTCACGCCCTCCTTTACATTATTTCATCATATGGCACGTTTTTACAACATGTTTGAAAAATGCATTTTTTTTCGACATAGTATAGTAAGGCGTTTTTTTTGCGCCAAAATTCATGATGATTTTTTTTCAAAGAAAACCTTTCTGGAGTGTTTTTCACGCCCTCCTTTACATTCTTTCATCATATGGCACGTTTTTACAACATGTTTGAAAAATCGCATTTTTTTTCGACATAGTATAGTAAGGCGTTTTTTTTGCGCCAAAATTCATGATGATTTTTTTTTCAAAGAAAACCTTTCTGGAGTGTTTTTCACGCCCTCCTTTACATTCTTTCATCATATGGCACGTTTTTACAACATGTTTGAAAAATCGCATTTTTTTTCGACATAGTATAGTAAGGCGTTTTTTTTGCGCCAAAATTCATGATGATTTTTTTTTCAAAGAAAACCTTTCTGGAGTGTTTTTCACGCCCTCCTTTACATTCTTTCATCATATGGCACGTTTTTACAACATGTTTGAAAAATCGCATTTTTTTTCGACATAGTATAGTAAGGCGTTTTTTTTGCGCCAAAATTCATGATGATTTTTTTTTCAAAGAAAACCTTTCTGGAGTGTTTTTCACGCCCTCCTTTACATTCTTTCATCATATGGCACGTTTTTACAACATGTTTGAAAAATCGCATTTTTTTTCGACATAGTATAGTAAGGCGTTTTTTTGCGCCAAAATTCATGATGATTTTTTTTTCAAAGAAAACCTTTCTGGAGTGTTTTTCACGCCCTCCTTTACATTCTTTCATCATATGGCACGTTTTTACAACATGTTTGAAAAATCGCATTTTTTTTCGACATAGTATAGTAAGGCGTTTTTTTTGCGCCAAAATTCATGATGATTTTTTTTTCAAAGAAAACCTTTCTGGAGTGTTTTTCACGCCCTCCTTTACATTATTTCATCATATGGCACGTTTTTACAACATGTTTGAAAAATCGCATTTTTTTTCGACATAGTATAGTAAGGCGTTTTTTTTGCGCCAAAATTCATGATGATTTTTTTTCAAAGAAAACCTTTCTGGAGTGTTTTTCACGCCCTCCTTTACATTCTTTCATCATATGGCACGTTTTTACAACATGTTTGAAAAATCGCATTTTTTTTCGACATAGTATAGTAAGGCGTTTTTTTTGCGCCAAAATTCATGATGATTTTTTTTTCAAAGAAAACCTTTCTGGAGTGTTTTTCACGCCTCCTTTACATTCTTTCATCATATGGCACGTTTTTACAACATGTTTGAAAAATCGCATTTTTTTTCGACATAGTATAGTAAGGCGTTTTTTTTGCGCCAAAATTCATGATGATTTTTTTTTCAAAGAAAACCTTTCTGGAGTGTTTTTCACGCCCTCCTTTACATTCTTTCATCATATGGCACGTTTTTACAACATGTTTGAAAAATCGCATTTTTTTTCGACATAGTATAGTAAGGCGTTTTTTTTGCGCCAAAATTCATGATGATTTTTTTTTCAAAGAAAACCTTTCTGGAGTGTTTTTCACGCCCTCCTTTACATTATTTCATCATATGGCACGTTTTTACAACATGTTTGAAAAATCGCATTTTTTTTCGACATAGTATAGTAAGGCGTTTTTTTTGCGCCAAAATTCATGATGATTTTTTTTTCAAAGAAAACCTTTCTGGAGTGTTTTTCAAGCCCTCCTTTACATTCTTTCATCATATGGCACGTTTTACAACATGTTTGAAAAATCGCATTTTTTTTCGACATAGTATAGTAAGGCGTTTTTTTTGCGCCAAAATTCATGATGATTTTATTTTTCAAAGAAAACCTTTCTGGAGTGTTTTTTCACGCCCTCCTTTACATTATTTCATCATATGGCACGTTTTTACAACATGTTTGAAAAATCGCATTTTTTTTCGACATAGTATAGTAAGGCGTTTTTTTTGCGCCAAAATTCATGATGATTTTTTTTCAAAGAAAACCTTTCTGGAGTGTTTTTCACGCCCTCCTTTACATTATTTCATCATATGGCACGTTTTTACAACATGTTTGAAAAATTGCATTTTTTTTCGACATAGTATAGTAAGGCGTTTTTTTTGCGCCAAAATTCATGATGATTTTTTTTTCAAAGAAAACCTTTCTGGAGTGTTTTTCACGCCCTCCTTTACATTATTTCATCATATGGCACGTTTTTACAACATGTTTGAAAAATCGCATTTTTTTTCGACATAGTATAGTAAGGCGTTTTTTTTTGCGCCAAAATTCATGATGATTTTTTTTTCAAAGAAAACCTTTCTGGAGTGTTTTTCACGCCCTCCTTTACATTATTTCATCATATGGCACGTTTTTACAACATGTTTGAAAAATCGCATTTTTTTTCGACATAGTATAGTAAGGCTTTTTTTTGCGCCAAAATTCATGATGATTTTTTTTTCAAAGAAAACCTTTCTGGAGTGTTTTTCACGCCCTCCTTTACATTATTTCATCATATGGCACGTTTTTACAACATGTTTGAAAAATCGCATTTTTTTTCGACATAGTATAGTAAGGCGTTTTTTTTGCGCCAAAATTCATGATGATTTTTTTTTCAAAGAAAACCTTTCTGGAGTGTTTTCACGCCCTCCTTTACATTCATTTCATCATATGGCACGTTTTTACAACATGTTTGAAAAATCGACATTTTTTTTCGACATAGTATAGTAAGGCGTTTTTTTTGCGCCAAAATTCATGATGATTTTTTTTTCAAAGAAAACCTTTCTGGAGTGTTTTTCACGCCCTCCTTTACATTCTTTCATCATATGGCACGTTTTTACAACATGTTTGAAAAATCGCATTTTTTTCGACATAGTATAGTAAGGCGTTTTTTTTGCGCCAAAATTCATGATGATTTTTTTTCAAAGAAAACCTTTCTGGAGTGTTTTTCAAGCCCTCCTTTACATTCTTTCATCATATGGCACGTTTTTTACAACATGTTTGAAAAATGGAATTTTTTTTCGACATAGTATAAGTAAGGCGTTTTTTTTGCGCCAAAATTCATGATGATTTTTTTTTCAAAGAAAACCTTTCTGGAGTGTTTTTCCACGCCCTCCTTTACATTACTTCATCATATGGCACGTTTTTTACAACATGTTTGAAAAATCGCATTTTTTTTCGACATAGTATAGTAAGGCGTTTTTTTTTGCGCCAAAATTCATGATGATTTTTTTTCAAAAGAAAACCTTTCTGGAGTGTTTTTCACGCCCTCCTTTACATTCTTTCATCATATGGCACGTTTTTACAACATGTTTGAAAAATCGCATTTTTTTTCGACATAGTATAGTAAGGCGTTTTTTTGCGCCAAAATTCATGATGATTTTTTTTTCAAAGAAAACCTTCTGGAGTGTTTTTCACGCCCTCCTTTACATTCTTTCATCATATGGCACGTTTTTTACAACATGTTTGAAAATCGCATTCTTTTTCGACATAGTATAGTAAGGCGTTTTTTTGGCGCCAAAATTCATGATGATTTTTTTTTCAAAGAAACCTTTCTGGAGTTTTTTTTCACGCCCTCCTTTACATTCTTTCATCATATGGCACGTTTTTACAACATGTTTGAAAAATCGCATTTTTTTTCGACATAGTAATAGTAAGGCGTTTTTTTTCCGCCAAAAATTCATGATGATTTTATTTTCAAAGAAAACCTTTCTGGAGTGTTTTTCACCGCCCTCCTTTACATTCTGTCATCATATGGCACATTTTACAACATGTTTGAAAAATCGCATTTTTTTTCGACATAGTATAGTAAGGCGTTTTTTTTGCGCCAAAATTCATGATGATTTTTTTTTTTCAAAGAAAACCTTTCTGGAGTGTTTTTAACGCCCTCCTTTACATTATTTCATCATATGGCACGTTTTTACAACGTGTTTGAAAAATGGCATTTTTTTTCGACATAGTATAGTAAGGCGTTTTTTTGTGACAAAATTCATGATGATTTTTTTTCAAAGAAAACCTTTCTGAGTGTTTTTCACGCCCTCCTTTACATTCATTTCATCATATGGCACGTTTTTTACAACATGTTTGAAAAATCGCATTGTGTTTCGACATAGTATAGTAAGGCGTTTTTTTGTGCCAAAATTCATGATGATTTTTTTTTCAAAGAAAACCCTTTCTGGAGTGTCTTTCACGCCCTCCTTAAATTCTTTCATCAATATGGCACGTTTTTACAACATGTTGAAAAATCACATTTTTTTCGACATAGTATAGTAAGGCGTTTTTTTTGCGCCAAAATTCTGATGAACTTTTTTTTCAAAGAAAACCTTTCTGGAGTGTTTTTCACGCCCTCCTTTACATTCTTTCATCATATGGCACGTTTTAACAACATGTTTGAAAAATCGCATTTTTTTTCGACATAGTATAGTAAGGCGTTTTTTTTGCGCCAAATTCATGATGGATTTTTTTCAAAGAAAACCTTTCTGGAGTGTTTGTCACCCTCTTTACATTCTTTCATCATATGGCACGTTTTTCCAACATGTTTGAAAAATCGCATTTTTTTTCGACATAGTATAGTAAGGCGTTTTTTTTGCGCCAAAATTCATTATGATTTTATTTTCAA
>JALBFV010000055.1:10000-12500 GCA_027123335.1 Amphiprion clarkii
TAAAGTTAAAGTTAAAGTTAAAGTTAAAGTTAAAGTTAAAGTTAAAGTTAAAGTTAAAGTTAAAGTTAAAGTTAAAGTTAAAGTTAAAAGTTAAAGTTAAAGTTAAAGTTAAAAGTTAAAGTTAAAGTTAAAGTTAAAGTTAAAGTTAAAGTTAAAGTTAAAGTTAAAAGTTAAAGTTAAAGTTAAAGTTAAAGTTAAAGTTAAAGTTAAAGTTAAAGTTAAAGTTAAAGTTAAAGTTAAAGTTAAAGTTAAAGTTAAAGTTAAAGTTAAAAGTTAAAGTTAAAGTTAAAGTTAAAGTTAAAGTTAAAGTTAAAGTTAAAAGTTAAAGTTAAAGTTAAAGTTAAAGTTAAAGTTAAAGTTAAAGTTAAAGTTAAAGTTAAAGTTAAAGTTAAAGTTAAAGTTAAAGTTAAAGTTAAAGTTAAAGTTAAAGTTAAAGTTAAAGTTAAAAGTTAAAGTTAAAGTTAAAGTTAAAGTTAAAGTTAAAGTTAAAGTTAAAGTTAAAGTTAAAGTTAAAGTTAAAGTTAAAGTTAAAGTTAAAGTTAAAGTTAAAGTTAAAGTTAAAGTTAAAGTTAAAGTTAAAGTTAAAGTTAAAGTTAAAGTTAAAGTTAAAGTTAAAGTTAAAGTTAAAGTTAAAGTTAAAGTTAAAGTTAAAGTTAAAGTTAAAGTTAAAGTTAAAGTTAAAAGTTAAAGTTAAAGTTAAAGTTAAAGTTAAAGTTAAAGTTAAAGTTAAAGTTAAAGTTAAAGTTAAAGTTAAAGTTAAAGTTAAAAGTTAAAGTTAAAGTTAAAGTTAAAGTTAAAGTTAAAGTTAAAGTTAAAGTTAAAGTTAAAGTTAAAGTTAAAGTTAAAGTTAAAGTTAAAGTTAAAGTTAAAGTTAAAGTTAAAGTTAAAGTTAAAGTTAAAGTTAAAGTTAAAGTTAAAGTTAAAGTTAAAGTTAAAGTTAAAGTTAAAGTTAAAGTTAAAGTTAAAGTTAAAGTTAAAGTTAAAGTTAAAGTTAAAGTTAAAGTTAAAGTTAAAGTTAAAGTTAAAGTTAAAGTTAAAGTTAAAGTTAAAGTTAAAGTTAAAGTTAAAGTTAAAGTTAAAGTTAAAGTTAAAGTTAAAGTTAAAGTTAAAGTTAAAGTTAAAGTTAAAGTTAAAAGTTAAAGTTAAAGTTAAAGTTAAAGTTAAAGTTAAAGTTAAAGTTAAAGTTAAAGTTAAAGTTAAAGTTAAAGTTAAAGTTAAAGTTAAAGTTAAAGTTAAAGTTAAAGTTAAAGTTAAAGTTAAAGTTAAAGTTAAAGTTAAAGTTAAAGTTAAAGTTAAAGTTAAAGTTAAAGTTAAAGTTAAAGTTAAAGTTAAAGTTAAAGTTAAAGTTAAAGTTAAAGTTAAAGTTAAAGTTAAAGTTAAAGTTAAAGTTAAAGTTAAAGTTAAAGTTAAAGTTAAAGTTAAAGTTAAAGTTAAAGTTAAAGTTAAAGTTTAAAGTTAAAGTTAAAGTTAAAGTTAAAGTTAAAGTTAAAGTTAAAGTTAAAGTTAAAGTTAAAGTTAAAGTTAAAAGTTAAAGTTAAAGTTAAAGTTAAAGTTAAAGTTAAAGTTAAAGTTAAAGTTAAAGTTAAAGTTAAAGTTAAAGTTAAAGTTAAAGTTAAAGTTAAAGTTAAAGTTAAAGTTAAAGTTAAAGTTAAAGTTAAAGTTAAAGTTAAAGTTAAAGTTAAAGTTAAAGTTAAAGTTAAAGTTAAAAGTTAAAGTTAAAGTTAAAGTTAAAGTTAAAGTTAAAGTTAAAGTTAAAGTTAAAGTTAAAGTTAAAGTTAAAGTTAAAGTTAAAGTTAAAGTTAAAGTTAAAGTTAAAGTTAAAGTTAAAGTTAAAGTTAAAGTTAAAGTTAAAGTTAAAGTTAAAGTTAAAGTTAAAGTTAAAGTTAAAGTTAAAGTTAAAGTTAAAAGTTAAAGTTAAAGTTAAAGTTAAAGTTAAAGTTAAAGTTAAAGTTAAAGTTAAAGTTAAAGTTAAAGTTAAAGTTAAAGTTAAAGTTAAAGTTAAAGTTAAAGTTAAAGTTAAAGTTAAAGTTAAAGTTAAAGTTAAAGTTAAAGTTAAAGTTAAAGTTAAAGTTAAAGTTAAAAGTTAAAGTTAAAGTTAAAGTTAAAGTTAAAGTTAAAGTTAAAGTTAAAGTTAAAGTTAAAAGTTAAAGTTAAAGTTAAAGTTAAAAGTTAAAGTTAAAGTTAAAGTTAAAGTTAAAGTTAAAGTTAAAGTTAAAGTTAAAGTTAAAGTTAAAGTTAAAGTTAAAGTTAAAAGTTAAAGTTAAAGTTAAAGTTAAAGTTAAAGTTAAAGTTAAAGTTAAAGTTAAAGTTAAAGTTAAAGTTAAAGTTAAAGTTAAAGTTAAAGTTAAAGTTAAAGTTAAAGTTAAAGTTAAAAGTTAAAGTTAAAGTTAAAGTTAAAGTTAAAGTTAAAAGTTAAAGTTAAAGTTAAAGTTAAAGTTAAAGTTAAAGTTAAAGTTAAAGTTAAAGTTAAAGTTAAAGTTAAAGTTAAAGTTAAAGTTAA
>JALBFV010000056.1:0-15016 GCA_027123335.1 Amphiprion clarkii
ATGTCGAAAAAAAATGCGATTTTTTTAACGTGTTGTAAAAACGTGCCATATGATGAAATAATGTAAAGGAGGCCGTGAAAAACACTCCAGAAAGGTTTTCTTTGAAAAAAAAATCATCATGAATTTTGGCGCAAAAAAACGCCTTACTATACTATGTTGAAAAAAAATGCCATTTCTCAAACGTTGTGAAAACATGCCATATGATGAAATAATGTAAAGGAGGCCGTGAAAAACACTCCAGAATGGTTTTCTTTGAAAAAAAAATCATCATGAAGTTTGGCGCAAAAAAACGCCTTACTATACTATGTCGAAAAAAAATGCGATTTTTAAACATGTTGTAAAAACGTGCCATATGATGAAATAATGTAAAGGAGGCCGTGAAAAACACTCCAGAAAGGTTTCCTTTGAAAAAAAAAATCATCATGAAGTTTGGCGCAAAAAAACGCCTTACTATACTATGTCGAAAAAAAATGCCATTTCTCAAACATGTTGTGAAAACATGCCATATGATGAAATAATGTAAAGGAGGCCGTGAAAAACACTCCAGAAAGGTTTTCTTTGAAAAAAAAAATCATCATGAAGTTTGGCGCAAAAAAACGCCTTACTATACTATGACGAAAAAAAATGCGATTTTTAAACATGTAAAAACGTGCCATATGATGAAATAATGTAAAGGAGGCCGTGAAAAACACTCCAGAAAGGTTTTCTTTGAAAAAAAAATCATCATGAAGTTTGGCGCAAAAAACGCCTTACTATACCATGTCGAAAAAAAATGCGATTTTTAAACATGTTGTAAAAACGTGCCATATGATGAAATAATGTAAAGGAGGCTGTGAAAAACACTCCAGAAAGGTTTTCTTTGAAAAAAAAAATCATCATGAAGTTTGGCGCAAAAAAACGCCTTACTATACTATGTCGAAAAAAAAATGCGATTTTTCAAACATGTTGTAAAAACGTGCCATATGATGAAATAATGTAAAGGAGGCCATGAAAAACACTCCAGAAAGGTTTTCTTTGAAAAAAAGAATCATCATGAATTTTGGCGCAAAAAAAATGCCTTACTATACTATGTCGAAAAAAAATGCCGTTTTTCAAACATGTTGTAAAAACATGCCATATGATGAAATAATGTAAAGGAGGCCGTGAAAAACACTCCAGAAAGGTTTTCTTTGAAAAAAAAAACATCATGAATTTTGGCGCAAAAAAAACGCCTTACTATACTATGTCGAAAAAAAATGCCATTTCTCAAACATGTTGTGAAAACATGCCATATGATGAAATAATGTAAAGGAGGCCGTGAAAAACACTCCAGAAAGGTTTTCTTTGAAAAAAAACTCATCATGAATTTTGGCGCAAAAAAAACGCCTTACTATACTATGTCGAAAAAAAATGCCATTTTTCAAACATGTTGTACAAACATGCCATATGATGAAATAATGTAAAGGAGGCCGTGAAAAACACTCCAGAAAGGTTTTCTTTGAAAAAAAAAATCATCATGAATTTTGGCGCAAAAAAAACGCCTTACTATACTATGTCGAAAAAAAATGCCATTTTTCAAACATGTTGTAAAAACGTGCCATATGATGAAATAATGTAAAGGAGGCCGTGAAAAACACTCCAGAAAGGTTTTCTTTGAAAGAAAAAAATCATCATGAAGTTTGGCGCAAAAAAACGCCTTACTATACTATGTCGAAAAAAAATGCCATTTCTCAAACATGTTGTAAAAACATGCCATATGATGAAATAATGTAAAGGAGGCCGTGAAAAACACTCCAGAAAGGTTTTCTTTGAAAAAAAAAATCATCATGAATTTTGGCGCAAAAAAACGCCTTACTATACTATGTCGAAAAAAAATGCGATTTTTCAAACATGTTGTAAAAACGTGCCATATGATGAAATAATGTAAAGGAGGCCGTGAAAAACACTCCAGAAAGGTTTTCTTTGAAAAAAAAATCATCATGAATTTTGGCGCAAAAAAACGCCTTACTATACTATGTCGAAAAAAAACACGATTTTTCAAACATGTTGTAAAAACATGCCATATGATGAAATAATGTAAAGGAGGCCGTGAAAAACACTCCAGAAAGGTTTTCTTTGAAAAAAAAATCATCATGAAGTTTGGCGCAAAAAAAACGCCTTACTATACTATGTCGAAAAAAAATGCAATTTCTCAAACATGTTGTAAAAACATGCCATATGATGAAATAATGTAAAGGAGGCCGTGAAAAACACTCCAGAAAGGTTTTCTTTGAAAAAAAAATCATCATGAATTTTGGCGCAAAAAAACGCCTTACTATACTATGTCGAAAAAAAATGCCATTTTTCAAACATGTTGTAAAAACGTGCCATATGATGAAATAATGTAAAGGAGGCTGTGAAAAACACTCCAGAAAGGTTTTCTTTGAAAAAAAAATCATCATGAATTTTGGCGCAAAAAAAACGCCTTACTATACTATGTCGAAAAAAAATGCGATTTTTCAAACATGTTGTAAAAACGTGCCATATGATGAAATAATGTAAAGGAGGCCGTGAAAAACACTCCAGAAAGGTTTTCTTTGAAAAAAAAATCATCATGAATTTTGGCGCAAAAAAAACGCCTTACTATACTATGTCGAAAAAAAATGCCATTTTTCAAACATGTTGTAAAAACATGCCATATGATGAAATAATGTAAAGGAGGCCGTGAAAAACACTCCAGAAAGGTTTTCTTTGAAAAAAAAATCATCATGAATTTTGGCGCAAAAAAAACGCCTTACTATACTATGTCGAAAAAAAATGCGATTTTTCAAACATGTTGTAAAAACGTGCCATATGATGAAATAATGTAAAGGAGGCCGTGAAAAACACTCCAGAAAGGTTTTCTTTGAAAAAAAAATCATCATGAATTTTGGCGCAAAAAAAACGCCTTACTATACTATGTCGAAAAAAAATGCCATTTTTCAAACATGTTGTAAAAACGTGCCATATGATGAAATAATGTAAAGGAGGCTGTGAAAAACACTCCAGAAAGGTTTTCTTTGAAAAAAAATCATCATGAATTTTGGCGCAAAAAAACGCCTTACTATACTATGTCGAAAAAAAATGCGATTTTTCAAACATGTTGTAAAAACGTGCCATATGATGAAATAATGTAAAGGAGGCCGTGAAAAACACTCCAGAAAGGTTTTCTTTGAAAAAAAAATCATCATGAAGTTTGGCGCAAAAAAAACGCCTTACTATACTATGTCGAAAAAAAATGCGATTTTTCAAACATGTTGTAAAAACGTGCCATATGATGAAATAATGTAAAGGAGGCCGTGAAAAACACTCCAGAAAGGTTTTCTTTGAAAAAAAAATCATCATGAATTTTGGCGCAAAAAAAACGCCTTACTATACTATGTCGAAAAAAAATGCGATTTTTCAAACATGTTGTAAAAACGTGCCATATGATGAAATAATGTAAAGGAGGCCGTGAAAAACACTCCAGAAAGGTTTTCTTTGAAAAAAAAATCATCATGAATTTTGGCGCAAAAAAACGCCTTACTATACTATGTCGAAAAAAAATGCCATTTTTCAAACATGTTGTAAAAACGTGCCATATGATGAAATAATGTAAAGGAGGCCGTGAAAAACACTCCAGAAAGGTTTTCTTTGAAAAAAAAATCATCATGAATTTTGGCGCAAAAAAACGCCTTACTATACTATGTCGAAAAAAAATGCCATTTTTCAAACATGTTGTAAAAACGTGCCATATGATGAAATAATGTAAAGGAGGCCGTGAAAAACACTCCAGAAAGGTTTTCTTTGAAAAAAAAATCATCATGAATTTTGGCGCAAAAAAAACGCCTTACTATACTATGTCGAAAAAAAATGCCGATTTTTCAAACATGTTGTAAAAACGTGCCATATGATGAAATAATGTAAAGGAGGCCGTGAAAAACACTCCAGAAAGGTTTTCTTTGAAAAAAAAATCATCATGAATTTTGGCGCAAAAAAAACGCCTTACTATACTATGTCGAAAAAAAATGCCATTTTTCAAACATGTTGTAAAAACGTGCCATATGATGAAATAATGTAAAGGAGGCGTGAAAAACACTCCAGAAAGGTTTTCTTTGAAAAAAAAATCATCATGAATTTTGGCGCAAAAAAAACGCCTTACTATACTATGTCGAAAAAAAATGCGATTTTTCAAACATGTTGTAAAAACGTGCCATATGATGAAATAATGTAAAGGAGGCCGTGAAAAACACTCCAGAAAGGTTTTCTTTGAAAAAAAAATCATCATGAATTTTGGCGCAAAAAAAACGCCTTACTATACTATGTCGAAAAAAAATGCCATTTTTCAAACATGTTGTAAAAACGTGCCATATGATGAAATAATGTAAAGGAGGCCGTGAAAAACACTCCAGAAAGGTTTTCTTTGAAAAAAAAATCATCATGAATTTTGGCGCAAAAAAAACGCCTTACTATACTATGTCGAAAAAAAAATGCGATTTTTCAAACATGTTGTAAAAACGTGCCATATGATGAAATAATGTAAAGGAGGCCGTGAAAAACACTCCAGAAAGGTTTTCTTTGAAAAAAAAATCATCATGAATTTTGGCGCAAAAAAAACGCCTTACTATACTATGTCGAAAAAAAATGCCATTTTTCAAACATGTTGTAAAAACGTGCCATATGATGAAATAATGTAAAGGAGGCCGTGAAAAACACTCCAGAAAGGTTTTCTTTGAAAAAAAAATCATCATGAATTTTGGCGCAAAAAAAACGCCTTACTATACTATGTCGAAAAAAAATGCCATTTTTCAAACATGTTGTAAAAACGTGCCATATGATGAAATAATGTAAAGGAGGCCGTGAAAAACACTCCAGAAAGGTTTTCTTTGAAAAAAAAATCATCATGAATTTTGGCGCAAAAAAAACGCCTTACTATACTATGTCGAAAAAAAATGCCATTTTTCAAACATGTTGTAAAAACGTGCCATATGATGAAATAATGTAAAGGAGGCCGTGAAAAACACTCCAGAAAGGTTTTCTTTGAAAAAAAAATCATCATGAATTTTGGCGCAAAAAAAACGCCTTACTATACTATGTCGAAAAAAAATGCCATTTTTCAAACATGTTGTAAAAACAGTGCCATATGATGAAATAATGTAAAGGAGGCCGTGAAAAACACTCCAGAAAGGTTTTCTTTGAAAAAAAAATCATCATGAATTTTGGCGCAAAAAAAACGCCTTACTATACTATGTCGAAAAAAAATGCCATTTTTCAAACATGTTGTAAAAACGTGCCATATGATGAAATAATGTAAAGGAGGCCGTGAAAAACACTCCAGAAAGGTTTTCTTTGAAAAAAAAATCATCATGAATTTTGGCGCAAAAAAAACGCCTTACTATACTATGTCGAAAAAAAATGCGATTTTTCAAACATGTTGTAAAAACGTGCCATATGATGAAATAATGTAAAGGAGGCCGTGAAAAACACTCCAGAAAGGTTTTCTTTGAAAAAAAAATCATCATGAATTTTGGCGCAAAAAAAACGCCTTACTATACTATGTCGAAAAAAAATGCGATTTTTCAAACATGTTGTAAAAACGTGCCATATGATGAAATAATGTAAAGGAGGCCGTGAAAAACACTCCAGAAAGGTTTTCTTTGAAAAAAAAATCATCATGAATTTTGGCGCAAAAAAAACGCCTTACTATACTATGTCGAAAAAAAATGCCATTTTTCAAACATGTTGTAAAAACGTGCCATATGATGAAATAATGTAAAGGAGGCCGTGAAAAACACTCCAGAAAGGTTTTCTTTGAAAAAAAAATCATCATGAATTTTGGCGCAAAAAAAACGCCTTACTATACTATGTCGAAAAAAAATGCCATTTTTCAAACATGTTGTAAAAACGTGCCATATGATGAAATAATGTAAAGGAGGCCGTGAAAAACACTCCAGAAAGGTTTTCTTTGAAAAAAAAATCATCATGAATTTTGGCGCAAAAAAAACGCCTTACTATACTATGTCGAAAAAAAATGCGATTTTTCAAACATGTTGTAAAAACGTGCCATATGATGAAATAATGTAAAGGAGGCCGTGAAAAACACTCCAGAAAGGTTTTCTTTGAAAAAAAAATCATCATGAATTTTGGCGCAAAAAAAACGCCTTACTATACTATGTCGAAAAAAAATGCCATTTTTCAAACATGTTGTAAAAACGTGCCATATGATGAAATAATGTAAAGGAGGCCGTGAAAAACACTCCAGAAAGGTTTTCTTTGAAAAAAAAATCATCATGAATTTTGGCGCAAAAAAACGCCTTACTATACTATGTCGAAAAAAAATGCCATTTTTCAAACATGTTGTAAAAACGTGCCATATGATGAAATAATGTAAAGGAGGCCGTGAAAAACACTCCAGAAAGGTTTTCTTTGAAAAAAAAATCATCATGAATTTTGGCGCAAAAAAAACGCCTTACTATACTATGTCGAAAAAAAATGCCGATTTTTCAAACATGTTGTAAAAACGTGCCATATGATGAAATAATGTAAAGGAGGCCGTGAAAAACACTCCAGAAAGGTTTTCTTTGAAAAAAAAATCATCATGAATTTTGGCGCAAAAAAAACGCCTTACTATACTATGTCGAAAAAAAATGCCATTTTTCAAACATGTTGTAAAAACGTGCCATATGATGAAATAATGTAAAGGAGGCCGTGAAAAACACTCCAGAAAGGTTTTCTTTGAAAAAAAAATCATCATGAATTTTGGCGCAAAAAAAACGCCTTACTATACTATGTCGAAAAAAAATGCCATTTTTCAAACATGTTGTAAAAACGTGCCATATGATGAAATAATGTAAAGGAGGCGTGAAAAACACTCCAGAAAGGTTTTCTTTGAAAAAAAAATCATCATGAATTTTGGCGCAAAAAAAACGCCTTACTATACTATGTCGAAAAAAAATGCCATTTTTCAAACATGTTGTAAAAACGTGCCATATGATGAAATAATGTAAAGGAGGCCGTGAAAAACACTCCAGAAAGGTTTTCTTTGAAAAAAAAATCATCATGAATTTTGGCGCAAAAAAAACGCCTTACTATACTATGTCGAAAAAAAATGCGATTTTTCAAACATGTTGTAAAAACGTGCCATATGATGAAATAATGTAAAGGAGGCCGTGAAAAACACTCCAGAAAGGTTTTCTTTGAAAAAAAAATCATCATGAATTTTGGCGCAAAAAAAACGCCTTACTATACTATGTCGAAAAAAAATGCCATTTTTCAAACATGTTGTAAAAACGTGCCATATGATGAAATAATGTAAAGGAGGCCGTGAAAAACACTCCAGAAAGGTTTTCTTTGAAAAAAAAATCATCATGAATTTTGGCGCAAAAAAACGCCTTACTATACTATGTCGAAAAAAAATGCCATTTTTCAAACATGTTGTAAAAACAGTGCCATATGATGAAATAATGTAAAGGAGGCCGTGAAAAACACTCCAGAAAGGTTTTCTTTGAAAAAAAAATCATCATGAATTTTGGCGCAAAAAAAACGCCTTACTATACTATGTCGAAAAAAAATGCCATTTTTCAAACATGTTGTAAAAACGTGCCATATGATGAAATAATGTAAAGGAGGCGTGAAAAACACTCCAGAAAGGTTTTCTTTGAAAAAAAAATCATCATGAATTTTGGCGCAAAAAAAACGCCTTACTATACTATGTCGAAAAAAAATGCCATTTTTCAAACATGTTGTAAAAACGTGCCATATGATGAAATAATGTAAAGGAGGCCGTGAAAAACACTCCAGAAAGGTTTTCTTTGAAAAAAAAATCATCATGAATTTTGGCGCAAAAAAAACGCCTTACTATACTATGTCGAAAAAAAATGCCATTTTTCAAACATGTTGTAAAAACGTGCCATATGATGAAATAATGTAAAGGAGGCCGTGAAAAACACTCCAGAAAGGTTTTCTTTGAAAAAAAAATCATCATGAATTTTGGCGCAAAAAAAACGCCTTACTATACTATGTCGAAAAAAAATGCCATTTTTCAAACATGTTGTAAAAACGTGCCATATGATGAAATAATGTAAAGGAGGCCGTGAAAAACACTCCAGAAAGGTTTTCTTTGAAAAAAAAATCATCATGAATTTTGGCGCAAAAAAAACGCCTTACTATACTATGTCGAAAAAAAATGCCATTTTTCAAACATGTTGTAAAAACGTGCCATATGATGAAATAATGTAAAGGAGGCCGTGAAAAACACTCCAGAAAGGTTTTCTTTGAAAAAAAAATCATCATGAATTTTGGCGCAAAAAAAACGCCTTACTATACTATGTCGAAAAAAAATGCCGATTTTTCAAACATGTTGTAAAAACGTGCCATATGATGAAATAATGTAAAGGAGGCCGTGAAAAACACTCCAGAAAGGTTTTCTTTGAAAAAAAAATCATCATGAATTTTGGCGCAAAAAAAACGCCTTACTATACTATGTCGAAAAAAAATGCCATTTTTCAAACATGTTGTAAAAACGTGCCATATGATGAAATAATGTAAAGGAGGCCGTGAAAAACACTCCAGAAAGGTTTTCTTTGAAAAAAAAATCATCATGAATTTTGGCGCAAAAAAACGCCTTACTATACTATGTCGAAAAAAAATGCGATTTTTCAAACATGTTGTAAAAACGTGCCATATGATGAAATAATGTAAAGGAGGCCGTGAAAAACACTCCAGAAAGGTTTTCTTTGAAAAAAAATCATCATGAATTTTGGCGCAAAAAAACGCCTTACTATACTATGTCGAAAAAAAATGCCATTTTTCAAACATGTTGTAAAAACGTGCCATATGATGAAATAATGTAAAGGAGGCCGTGAAAAACACTCCAGAAAGGTTTTCTTTGAAAAAAAAATCATCATGAATTTTGGCGCAAAAAAAACGCCTTACTATACTATGTCGAAAAAAAATGCCATTTTTCAAACATGTTGTAAAAACATGCCATATGATGAAATAATGTAAAGGAGGCCGTGAAAAACACTCCAGAAAGGTTTTCTTTGAAAAAAAAATCATCATGAATTTTGGCGCAAAAAAAACGCCTTACTATACTATGTCGAAAAAAAATGCTATTTTTCAAACATGTTGTAAAAACGTGCCATATGATGAAATAATGTAAAGGAGGCCGTGAAAAACACTCCAGAAAGGTTTTCTTTGAAAAAAAAATCATCATGAATTTTGGCGCAAAAAAACGCCTTACTATACTATGTCGAAAAAAAATGCCATTTTTTCAAACATGTTGTAAAAACGTGCCATATGATGAAATAATGTAAAGGAGGCCGTGAAAAACACTCCAGAAAGGTTTTCTTTGAAAAAAAAATCATCATGAATTTTGGCGCAAAAAAACGCCTTACTATACTATGTCGAAAAAAACCACGATTTTTCAAACATGTTGTAAAAACATGCCATATGATGAAATAATGTAAAGGAGGCCGTGAAAAACACTCCAGAAAGGTTTTCTTTGAAAAAAAAATCATCATGAATTTTGGCGCAAAAAAAACGCCTTACTATACTATGTCGAAAAAAAATGCCATTTTTCAAACATGTTGTAAAACATGCCATATGATGAAATAATGTAAAGGAGGCTGTGAAAAACACTCCAGAAAGGTTTTCTTTGAAAAAAAAATCATCATGAATTTTGGCGCAAAAAAAACGCCTTACTATACTATGTCGAAAAAAAATGCGATTTTTAAACATGTTGTAAAAACGTGCCATATGATGAAATAATGTAAAGGAGGCCGTGAAAAACACTCCAGAAAGGTTTTCTTTGAAAAAAAAATCATCATGAATTTTGGCGCAAAAAAAACGCCTTACTATACTATGTCGAAAAAAAAATGCGATTTTTAAACATGTTGTAAAAACATGCCATATGATGAAATAATGTAAAGGAGGCCGTGAAAAACACTCCAGAAAGGTTTTCTTTGAAAAAAAAATCATCATGAAGTTTGGCGCAAAAAAACGCCTTACTATACTATGTCGAAAAAAAATGCGATTTTTCAAACATGTTGTAAAAACATGCCATATGATGAAATAATGTAAAGGAGGCCGTGAAAAACACTCCAGAAAGGTTTTCTTTGAAAAAAAAATCATCATGAATTTTGGCGCAAAAAAAACGCCTTACTATACTATGTCGAAAAAAAATGCCATTTTTCAAACATGTTGTAAAAACGTGCCATATGATGAAATAATGTAAAGGAGGCCGTGAAAAACACTCCAGAAAGGTTTTCTTTGAAAAAAAAATCATCATGAATTTTGGCGCAAAAAAAACGCCTTACTATACTATGTCGAAAAAAAATGCGATTTTCAAACATGTTGTAAAAACGTGCCATATGATGAAATAATGTAAAGGAGGCCGTGAAAAACACTCCAGAAAGGTTTTCTTTGAAAAAAAAATTATCATGAATTTTGGCGCAAAAAAAACGCCTTACTATACTATGTCGAAAAAAAATGCCATTTTTCAAACATGTTGTAAAAACATGCCATATGATGAAATAATGTAAAGGAGGCCGTGAAAAACACTCCAGAAAGGTTTTCTTTGAAAAAAAAATCATCATGAATTTTGGCGCAAAAAAACGCCTTACTATACTATGTCGAAAAAAAATGCATTTTTCAAACATGTTGTAAAAACGTGCCATATGATGAAATAATGTAAAGGAGGCTGTGAAAAACACTCCAGAAAGGTTTTCTTTGAAAAAAAAATCATCATGAATTTTGGCGCAAAAAAACGCCTTACTATACTATGTCGAAAAAAAAATGAGATTTTTTCAACATGTTGTAAAAACGTGCCATATGATGAAATAATGTAAAGGAGGCCGTGAAAAACACTCCAGAAAGGTTTTCTTTGAAAAAAAATCATCATGAATTTTGGCGCAAAAAAAACGCCTTACTATACTATGTCGAAAAAAAATGCGATTTTTCAAACATGTTGTAAAAACGTGCCATATGATGAAATAATGTAAAGGAGGCCGTGAAAAACACTCCAGAAAGGTTTTCTTTGGAAAAAAAATCATCATGAATTTTGGCGCAAAAAAAACGCCTTACTATACTATGTCGAAAAAAAATGCGATTTTTTCAAACATGTTGTAAAAACATGCCATATGATGAAATAATGTAAAGGAGGCCGTGAAAAACACTCCAGAAAGGTTTTCTTTGAAAAAAAAATCATCATGAATTTTGGCGCAAAAAAACGCCTTACTATACTATGTCGAAAAAAAATGCGATTTTTTAAACATGTTGTAAAAACGTGCCATATGATGAAATAATGTAAAGGAGGCCGTGAAAAACACTCCAGAAAGGTTTTCTTTGAAAAAAAAATCATCATGAATTTTGGCGCAAAAAAAACGCCTTACTATACTATGTCGAAAAAAAAATGCGATTTTTCAAACATGTTGTAAAAACGTGCCATATGATGAAATAATGTAAAGGAGGCCGTGAAAAACACTCCAGAAAGGTTTTCTTTGAAAAAAAATCATCATGAATTTTGGCGCAAAAAAAACGCCTTACTATACTATGTCGAAAAAAAATGCGATTTTTCAAACATGTTGTAAAAACGTGCCATATGATGAAATAATGTAAAGGAGGCTGTGAAAAACACTCCAGAAAGGTTTTCTTTGGAAAAAAAATCATCATGAATTTTGGCGCAAAAAAACGCCTTACTATACTATGTCGAAAAAAAATGCGATTTTTTAAACATGTTGTAAAAACGTGCCATATGATGAAATAATGTAAAGGAGGCCGTGAAAAACACTCCAGAAAGGTTTTCTTTGAAAAAAAATCATCATGAATTTTGGCGCAAAAAACGCCTTACTATACTATGTCGAAAAAAAATGCGATTTTTTTAACATGTTGTAAAAACGTGCCATATGATGAAATAATGTAAAGGAGACCATGAAAAACACTCCAGAAAGGTTTTCTTTGAAAAAAAATCATCATGAAGTTTGGCGCAAAAAAACGCCATACTATACTATGTCGAAAAAAAATGCGATTTTTCAACATGTTGTAAAAACGTGCCATATGATGAAATAATGTAAAGGAGGCCGTGAAAAACACTCCAGAAAGGTTTTCTTTGAAAAAAAAATCATCATGAAGTTTGGCGCAAAAAAACGCCTACTATACTATGTCGAAAAAAAATGCTATTTTTCAACATGTTGTAAAAACGTGCCATATGATGAAATAATGTAAAGGAGGCCATGAAAAACACTCCAGAAAGGTTTTCTTGGCAAAAAAAAATCATCATGAATTTTGGCGCAAAAAAACGCCTTACTATACTATGTCGAAAAAAAATGTGATTTTTTTTAACATGTTGTAAAAACGTGCCATATGATGAAATAATGTAAAGGAGGCCGTGAAAAACACTCCAGAAAGGTTTTCTTTGGAAAAAAAATCATCATGAAGTTTGGCGCAAAAAAACGCCTTACTATACTATGTCGAAAAAAAATGCCACTTTTCAAACATGTTGTAAAAACATGCCATATGATGAAATAATGTAAAGGAGGCCGTGAAAAACACTCCAGAAAGGTTTTCTTTGAAAAAAAAATCATCATGAAGTTTGGCGCAAAAAAAATGCCATACTATACTATGTCGAAAAAAAAATGCGATTTTTCAACATGTTGTAAAACGTGCCATATGATGAAATAATGTAAAGGAGGCTGTGAAAAACACTCCAGAAAGGTTTTCTTTGGAAAAAAAAATCATCATGAATTTTGGCGCAAAAAAAACGCCTTACTATACTATGTCGAAAAAAAATGCGATTTTTTAACATGTTGTAAAAACGTGCCATATGATGAAATAATGTAAAGGAGGCAGTGAAAAACACTCCAGAAAGGTTTTCTTGGAAAAAAAAAATCATCATGAATTTTGGCACAAAAAAACGCCATACTATACTATGTCGAAAAAAAATGCGATTTTTTTAACATGTTGTAAAAACTGCCATATGATGAAATAATGTAAAGGAGGCCGTGAAAAACACTCCAGAAAGGTTTTCTTTGAAAAAAAATCATCATGAATTTTGGCGCAAAAAAAACGCCTTACTATACTATGTCGAAAAAAAATGCGAAGTTTTTAACATGTTGTAAAAACGTGCCATTTGATGAAATAATGTAAAGGAGGCAGTGAAAAACACTCCAGAAAGGTTTTCTTGGAAAAAAAAATCATCATGAATTTTGGCGCAAAAAAACGCCATACTATACTATGTCAAAAAAAAATGCGATTTTTTTAACGTGTTGTAAAAACGTGCCATATGATGAAATAATGTAAAGGAGACCGTGAAAAACACTCCAGAAAGGTTTTCTTTGAAAAAAAATCATCATGAAGTTTGGCGCAAAAAAACGCCATACTATACTATGTCGAAAAAAAAATGCGATTTTTCAACATGTTGTAAAAACGTGCCATATGAAGAAATAATGTAAAGGAGACCGTGAAAAACACTCATGGTAAGGTTTTCTTTGAAAAAAAAACATCATGAAGTTTGGCGCAAAAAAACGCCATACTATACTATGTCGAAAAAAAATGTCATTTTTCAACATGTTGTAAAACGTGCCATATGATGAAATAATGTAAAGGAGGCTGTGAAAAACACTCCAGAAAGGTTGTCTTTGGAAAAAAAAATCATCATGAATTTTGGCGCAAAAAAAACAACATATTATACTATGTTGAAAAAAAATGCGATTTTTTTAACGTGTTGTAAAAACATGCCATATGATGAAATAATGGAAAGTACACCGTGAAAAACACTCTAGAAAGGTTTTCTTTGAAAAAAAATCATCATGACTTTTGGCGCAAAAAAACGCCTTACTATACTATGTCGAAAAAAAATGCGATTTTTCAACATGTTGTAAAAACGTGCCATATGATGAAATAATGTAAAGGAGACCATGAAGAACACTCCAGAAAGGGTTTTTTTGAAAAAAAATCATCATGAAGTTTGGCGCAAAAAAACGCCATACCATACTATGTCAAAAAAAAAAGCGATTTTTCAACATGTTGTAAAAACTTGCCATATGATGAAATAATGTAAAGGAGGCCGTGGACAACACTCCAGAAAGGTTGTCTTTGGAAAAAAAATCATCATGAAGTTTGGCGCAAAAAAAACCCATACTATACTATGTCGAAAAAAAATGTGATTTTTTAACGTGTTGTAAAAACATGCTATATGATGAAATAATGGAAAGTACACCGTGAAAAACACTATGGTAAGGTTTTCTTTGAAAGAAAAAAATCATCATGAAGTTTGGCACAACAAAAACCGCCATACTATACTATGCTGAAAAAAAAAATGCGATTTTTTAACGTATTGTAAAAGCGTGCCATATGATGAAATAATGTAAAGGAGGTCGTGAAAAACACTCCAGAAAAGTTTTATTTGAAAAAAAATCATCATGACTTTTGGCGCAAAAAAACCGCCATACAATACTATGTCGAAAAAAAATGCGATTTTTTTAACGTGAAAACGTCCCATATGATGAAATAATATAAAGGAGGCTGTGAAAAACACTCCACAAAGGTTTTCTTTGAAAAAAAAATCATCATGACTTTTGGCGCAAAAAACGCCATACTATACTATGTCGAAAAAAAATGCGATTTTTCAACATGTTGTAAAAATGTGCCATATGATGAAATAATGTAAAGGAGACCATGAAAAACACTCCACAAAGGTTTTCTTTGAAAAAAAATCATCATGAAGTTTTGTGCAAAAAACCCCGCCATACTATACTATGTCGAATAAAAAATGAGATTTTTCCACATGTTGTAAAAACATGCCATATGATGAAATAATGTAAAGGAGGCCATGAAAAACACTCCACAAAGGTTTTCTTTGAAAAAAAAATCATCATGAAGTTTGGCGCAAAAAAATGCCTTACTATACTATGTCGAAAAAAAAATGCGATTTTTTAAGGTGTTGTAAAAATGTGCCATATGACGAAATAATGTAAAGGACACCATGAAAAACACTCCAGAAAGGTTTTCTTTGAAAAAAAAAATCATCATGAAGTTTGGCGCA
>JALBFV010000057.1:0-14842 GCA_027123335.1 Amphiprion clarkii
CATATTTTGGACGACATACTAAACTATGACGTTTTTATGACATTTTGGACGACATACTAAACTATGGCATTTTTTCCACATTTTGGACGACATACTCAACTATGACATTTTTTTTCAACATTTTGGATGACATACTAAACTATGACTTTTTTTTCACATTTTGGACGTGTGTTGGACATGTTGTAAAAACGTGCCATATGATGAAATAATGTAAAGGAGGGCGTGAAAAACACTCCAGAAAGGTTTTCTTTGAAAAAAAAACCATCATGAATTTTGGCGCAAAAAAACGCCTTACTATACTATGTCGAAAAAAAATGCCATTTTTCAAACATGTTGTAAAAACGTGCCATATGATGAAATAATGTAAAGGAGGGCGTGAAAAACACTCCAGAAAGGTTTTCTTTGAAAAAAAAACCATCATGAATTTTGGCGCAAAAAAAACGCCTTACTATACTATGTCGAAAAAAAATGCCATTTTTCAAACATGTTGTAAAAACGTGCCATATGATGAAATAATGTAAAGGAGGGCGTGAAAAACACTCCAGAAAGGTTTTCTTTGAAAAAAAAACCATCATGAATTTTGGCGCAAAAAAAACGCCTTACTATACTATGTCGAAAAAAAATGCCATTTTTCAAACATGTTGTAAAAACGTGCCATATGATGAAATAATGTAAAGGAGGGCGTGAAAAACACTCCAGAAAGGTTTTCTTTGAAAAAAAAACCATCATGAATTTTGGCGCAAAAAAAACGCCTTACTATACTATGTCGAAAAAAAATGCCATTTTTCAAACATGTTGTAAAAACGTGCCATATGATGAAATAATGTAAAGGAGGGCGTGAAAAACACTCCAGAAAGGTTTTCTTTGAAAAAAAAACATCATGAATTTTGGCGCAAAAAAAACGCCTTACTATACTATGTCGAAAAAAAATGCCATTTTTCAAACATGTTGTAAAAACGTGCCATATGATGAAATAATGTAAAGGAGGGCGTGAAAAACACTCCAGAAAGGTTTTCTTTGAAAAAAAAACCATCATGAATTTTGGCGCAAAAAAAACGCCTTACTATACTATGTCGAAAAAAAATGCCATTTTTCAAACATGTTGTAAAAACGTGCCATATGATGAAATAATGTAAAGGAGGCGTGAAAAACACTCCAGAAAGGTTTTCTTTGAAAAAAAAATCATCATGAATTTTGGCGCAAAAAAAACGCCTTACTATACTATGTCGAAAAAAAATGCCATTTTTCAAACATGTTGTAAAAACGTGCCATATGATGAAATAATGTAAAGGAGGGCGTGAAAAACACTCCAGAAAGGTTTTCTTTGAAAAAAAAACCATCATGAATTTTGGCGCAAAAAAAACGCCTTACTATACTATGTCGAAAAAAAATGCCATTTTTCAAACATGTTGTAAAAACGTGCCATATGATGAAATAATGTAAAGGAGGGCGTGAAAAACACTCCAGAAAGGTTTTCTTTCAAAAAAAAACATCATGAATTTTGGCGCAAAAAAAACGCCTTACTATACTATGTCGAAAAAAAATGCCATTTTTCAAACATGTTGTAAAAACGTGCCATATGATGAAATAATGTAAAGGAGGGCGTGAAAAACACTCCAGAAAGGTTTTCTTTGAAAAAAAAACATCATGAATTTTGGCGCAAAAAAAACGCCTTACTATACTATGTCGAAAAAAAATGCCATTTTTCAAACATGTTGTAAAAACGTGCCATATGATGAAATAATGTAAAGGAGGCGTGAAAAACACTCCAGAAAGGTTTTCTTTGAAAAAAAAACCATCATGAATTTTGGCGCAAAAAAAACGCCTTACTATACTATGTCGAAAAAAAATGCCATTTTTCAAACATGTTGTAAAAACGTGCCATATGATGAAATAATGTAAAGGAGGGCGTGAAAAACACTCCAGAAAGGTTTTCTTTAAAAAAAAAACCATCATGAATTTTGGCGCAAAAAAAACGCCTTACTATACTATGTCGAAAAAAAATGCCATTTTTCAAACATGTTGTAAAAACGTGCCATATGATGAAATAATGTAAAGGAGGGCGTGAAAAACACTCCAGAAAGGTTTTCTTTCAAAAAAAAACCATCATGAATTTTGGCGCAAAAAAAACGCCTTACTATACTATGTCGAAAAAAAATGCCATTTTTCAAACATGTTGTAAAAACGTGCCATATGATGAAATAATGTAAAGGAGGCGTGAAAAACACTCCAGAAAGGTTTTCTTTGAAAAAAAAACCATCATGAATTTTGGCGCAAAAAAAACGCCTTACTATACTATGTCGAAAAAAAATGCCATTTTTCAAACATGTTGTAAAAACGTGCCATATGATGAAATAATGTAAAGGAGGCGTGAAAAACACTCCAGAAAGGTTTTCTTTGAAAAAAAAACATCATGAATTTTGGCGCAAAAAAAACGCCTTACTATACTATGTCGAAAAAAAATGCCATTTTTCAAACATGTTGTAAAAACGTGCCATATGATGAAATAATGTAAAGGAGGGCGTGAAAAACACTCCAGAAAGGTTTTCTTTGAAAAAAAAACATCATGAATTTTGGCGCAAAAAAAACGCCTTACTATACTATGTCGAAAAAAAATGCCATTTTTCAAACATGTTGTAAAAACGTGCCATATGATGAAATAATGTAAAGGAGGGCGTGAAAAACACTCCAGAAAGGTTTTCTTTCAAAAAAAATCATCATGAATTTTGGCGCAAAAAAAACGCCTTACTATACTATGTCGAAAAAAAATGCCATTTTTCAAACATGTTGTAAAAACGTGCCATATGATGAAATAATGTAAAGGAGGCGTGAAAAACACTCCAGAAAGGTTTTCTTTGAAAAAAAAACCATCATGAATTTTGGCGCAAAAAAAACGCCTTACTATACTATGTCGAAAAAAAATGCCATTTTTCAAACATGTTGTAAAAACGTGCCATATGATGAAATAATGTAAAGGAGGGCGTGAAAAACACTCCAGAAAGGTTTTCTTTGAAAAAAAAATCATCATGAATTTTGGCGCAAAAAAAACGCCTTACTATACTATGTCGAAAAAAAATGCCATTTTTCAAACATGTTGTAAAAACGTGCCATATGATGAAATAATGTAAAGGAGGGCGTGAAAAACACTCCAGAAAGGTTTTCTTTGAAAAAAAAACCATCATGAATTTTGGCGCAAAAAAAACGCCTTACTATACTATGTCGAAAAAAAATGCCATTTTTCAAACATGTTGTAAAAACGTGCCATATGATGAAATAATGTAAAGGAGGGCGTGAAAAACACTCCAGAAAGGTTTTCTTTGAAAAAAAAACCATCATGAATTTTGGCGCAAAAAAAACGCCTTACTATACTATGTCGAAAAAAAATGCCATTTTTCAAACATGTTGTAAAAACGTGCCATATGATGAAATAATGTAAAGGAGGGCGTGAAAAACACTCCAGAAAGGTTTTCTTTGAAAAAAAAACCATCATGAATTTTGGCGCAAAAAAAACGCCTTACTATACTATGTCGAAAAAAAATGCCATTTTTCAAACATGTTGTAAAAACGTGCCATATGATGAAATAATGTAAAGGAGGGCGTGAAAAACACTCCAGAAAGGTTTTCTTTCAAAAAAAAACATCATGAATTTTGGCGCAAAAAAAACGCCTTACTATACTATGTCGAAAAAAAATGCCATTTTTCAAACATGTTGTAAAAACGTGCCATATGATGAAATAATGTAAAGGAGGGCGTGAAAAACACTCCAGAAAGGTTTTCTTTGAAAAAAAAACCATCATGAATTTTGGCGCAAAAAAAACGCCTTACTATACTATGTCGAAAAAAAATGCCATTTTTCAAACATGTTGTAAAAACGTGCCATATGATGAAATAATGTAAAGGAGGGCGTGAAAAACACTCCAGAAAGGTTTTCTTTGAAAAAAAAACATCATGAATTTTGGCGCAAAAAAAACGCCTTACTATACTATGTCGAAAAAAAATGCCATTTTTCAAACATGTTGTAAAAACGTGCCATATGATGAAATAATGTAAAGGAGGGCGTGAAAAACACTCCAGAAAGGTTTTCTTTGAAAAAAAAACATCATGAATTTTGGCGCAAAAAAACGCCTTACTATACTATGTCGAAAAAAAATGCCATTTTTCAAACATGTTGTAAAAACGTGCCATATGATGAAATAATGTAAAGGAGGGCGTGAAAAACACTCCAGAAAGGTTTTCTTTGAAAAAAAAACCATCATGAATTTTGGCGCAAAAAAAACGCCTTACTATACTATGTCGAAAAAAAATGCCATTTTTCAAACATGTTGTAAAAACGTGCCATATGATGAAATAATGTAAAGGAGGGCGTGAAAAACACTCCAGAAAGGTTTTCTTTGAAAAAAAAAACATCATGAATTTTGGCGCAAAAAAAACGCCTTACTATACTATGTCGAAAAAAAATGCCATTTTTCAAACATGTTGTAAAAACGTGCCATATGATGAAATAATGTAAAGGAGGGCGTGAAAAACACTCCAGAAAGGTTTTCTTTGAAAAAAAAACCATCATGAATTTTGGCGCAAAAAAAACGCCTTACTATACTATGTCGAAAAAAAATGCCATTTTTCAAACATGTTGTAAAAACGTGCCATATGATGAAATAATGTAAAGGAGGGCGTGAAAAACACTCCAGAAAGGTTTTCTTTGAAAAAAAAACCATCATGAATTTTGGCGCAAAAAAAACGCCTTACTATACTATGTCGAAAAAAAATGCCATTTTTCAAACATGTTGTAAAAACGTGCCATATGATGAAATAATGTAAAGGAGGGCGTGAAAAACACTCCAGAAAGGTTTTCTTTCAAAAAAAAACATCATGAATTTTGGCGCAAAAAAAACGCCTTACTATACTATGTCGAAAAAAAATGCCATTTTTCAAACATGTTGTAAAAACGTGCCATATGATGAAATAATGTAAAGGAGGGCGTGAAAAACACTCCAGAAAGGTTTTCTTTGAAAAAAAAACCATCATGAATTTTGGCGCAAAAAAAACGCCTTACTATACTATGTCGAAAAAAAATGCCATTTTTCAAACATGTTGTAAAAACGTGCCATATGATGAAATAATGTAAAGGAGGGCGTGAAAAACACTCCAGAAAGGTTTTCTTTCAAAAAAAAAACATCATGAATTTTGGCGCAAAAAAACGCCTTACTATACTATGTCGAAAAAAAATGCCATTTTTCAAACATGTTGTAAAAACGTGCCATATGATGAAATAATGTAAAGGAGGGCGTGAAAAACACTCCAGAAAGGTTTTCTTTCAAAAAAAAACCATCATGAATTTTGGCGCAAAAAAAACGCCTTACTATACTATGTCGAAAAAAAATGCCATTTTTCAAACATGTTGTAAAAACGTGCCATATGATGAAATAATGTAAAGGAGGGCGTGAAAAACACTCCAGAAAGGTTTTCTTTGAAAAAAAAACCATCATGAATTTTGGCGCAAAAAAAACGCCTTACTATACTATGTCGAAAAAAAATGCCATTTTTCAAACATGTTGTAAAAACGTGCCATATGATGAAATAATGTAAAGGAGGGCGTGAAAAACACTCCAGAAAGGTTTTCTTTCAAAAAAAAACATCATGAATTTTGGCGCAAAAAAAACGCCTTACTATACTATGTCGAAAAAAAAATGCCATTTTTCAAACATGTTGTAAAAACGTGCCATATGATGAAATAATGTAAAGGAGGGCGTGAAAAACACTCCAGAAAGGTTTTCTTTGAAAAAAAAACCATCATGAATTTTGGCGCAAAAAAAACGCCTTACTATACTATGTCGAAAAAAAAATGCCATTTTTCAAACATGTTGTAAAAACGTGCCATATGATGAAATAATGTAAAGGAGGGCGTGAAAAACACTCCAGAAAGGTTTTCTTTGAAAAAAAAACCATCATGAATTTTGGCGCAAAAAAAACGCCTTACTATACTATGTCGAAAAAAAATGCCATTTTTCAAACATGTTGTAAAAACGTGCCATATGATGAAATAATGTAAAGGAGGGCGTGAAAAACACTCCAGAAAGGTTTTCTTTGAAAAAAAAACCATCATGAATTTTGGCGCAAAAAAAACGCCTTACTATACTATGTCGAAAAAAAATGCCATTTTTCAAACATGTTGTAAAAACGTGCCATATGATGAAATAATGTAAAGGAGGGCGTGAAAAACACTCCAGAAAGGTTTTCTTTGAAAAAAAAACCATCATGAATTTTGGCGCAAAAAAAACGCCTTACTATACTATGTCGAAAAAAAATGCCATTTTTCAAACATGTTGTAAAAACGTGCCATATGATGAAATAATGTAAAGGAGGGCGTGAAAAACACTCCAGAAAGGTTTTCTTTGAAAAAAAAACCATCATGAATTTTGGCGCAAAAAAAACGCCTTACTATACTATGTCGAAAAAAAATGCCATTTTTCAAACATGTTGTAAAAACGTGCCATATGATGAAATAATGTAAAGGAGGGCGTGAAAAACACTCCAGAAAGGTTTTCTTTGAAAAAAAAACATCATGAATTTTGGCGCAAAAAAAACGCCTTACTATACTATGTCGAAAAAAAATGCCATTTTTCAAACATGTTGTAAAAACGTGCCATATGATGAAATAATGTAAAGGAGGCGTGAAAAACACTCCAGAAAGGTTTTCTTTGAAAAAAAAAACATCATGAATTTTGGCGCAAAAAAAACGCCTTACTATACTATGTCGAAAAAAAATGCCATTTTTCAAACATGTTGTAAAAACGTGCCATATGATGAAATAATGTAAAGGAGGGCGTGAAAAACACTCCAGAAAGGTTTTCTTTAAAAAAAAACCATCATGAATTTTGGCGCAAAAAAAACGCCTTACTATACTATGTCGAAAAAAAATGCCATTTTTCAAACATGTTGTAAAAACGTGCCATATGATGAAATAATGTAAAGGAGGGCGTGAAAAACACTCCAGAAAGGTTTTCTTTCAAAAAAAAAACATCATGAATTTTGGCGCAAAAAAAACGCCTTACTATACTATGTCGAAAAAAAATGCCATTTTTCAAACATGTTGTAAAAACGTGCCATATGATGAAATAATGTAAAGGAGGGCGTGAAAAACACTCCAGAAAGGTTTTCTTTGAAAAAAAAACCATCATGAATTTTGGCGCAAAAAAAACGCCTTACTATACTATGTCGAAAAAAAATGCCATTTTTCAAACATGTTGTAAAAACGTGCCATATGATGAAATAATGTAAAGGAGGGCGTGAAAAACACTCCAGAAAGGTTTTCTTTGAAAAAAAAACCATCATGAATTTTGGCGCAAAAAAAACGCCTTACTATACTATGTCGAAAAAAAATGCCATTTTTCAAACATGTTGTAAAAACGTGCCATATGATGAAATAATGTAAAGGAGGGCGTGAAAAACACTCCAGAAAGGTTTTCTTTGAAAAAAAAACCATCATGAATTTTGGCGCAAAAAAAACGCCTTACTATACTATGTCGAAAAAAAATGCCATTTTTCAAACATGTTGTAAAAACGTGCCATATGATGAAATAATGTAAAGGAGGGCGTGAAAAACACTCCAGAAAGGTTTTCTTTGAAAAAAAAACCATCATGAATTTTGGCGCAAAAAAAACGCCTTACTATACTATGTCGAAAAAAAATGCCATTTTTCAAACATGTTGTAAAAACGTGCCATATGATGAAATAATGTAAAGGAGGGCGTGAAAAACACTCCAGAAAGGTTTTCTTTGAAAAAAAAACCATCATGAATTTTGGCGCAAAAAAAACGCCTTACTATACTATGTCGAAAAAAAATGCCATTTTTCAAACATGTTGTAAAAACGTGCCATATGATGAAATAATGTAAAGGAGGGCGTGAAAAACACTCCAGAAAGGTTTTCTTTGAAAAAAAAACCATCATGAATTTTGGCGCAAAAAAAACGCCTTACTATACTATGTCGAAAAAAAATGCCATTTTTCAAACATGTTGTAAAAACGTGCCATATGATGAAATAATGTAAAGGAGGGCGTGAAAAACACTCCAGAAAGGTTTTCTTTGAAAAAAAAACCATCATGAATTTTGGCGCAAAAAAAACGCCTTACTATACTATGTCGAAAAAAAATGCCATTTTTCAAACATGTTGTAAAAACGTGCCATATGATGAAATAATGTAAAGGAGGGCGTGAAAAACACTCCAGAAAGGTTTTCTTTGAAAAAAAAACCATCATGAATTTTGGCGCAAAAAAAACGCCTTACTATACTATGTCGAAAAAAAATGCCATTTTTCAAACATGTTGTAAAAACGTGCCATATGATGAAATAATGTAAAGGAGGGCGTGAAAAACACTCCAGAAAGGTTTTCTTTGAAAAAAAAACCATCATGAATTTTGGCGCAAAAAAAACGCCTTACTATACTATGTCGAAAAAAAATGCCATTTTTCAAACATGTTGTAAAAACGTGCCATATGATGAAATAATGTAAAGGAGGGCGTGAAAAACACTCCAGAAAGGTTTTCTTTGAAAAAAAAACATCATGAATTTTGGCGCAAAAAAAACGCCTTACTATACTATGTCGAAAAAAAATGCCATTTTTCAAACATGTTGTAAAAACGTGCCATATGATGAAATAATGTAAAGGAGGGCGTGAAAAACACTCCAGAAAGGTTTTCTTTGAAAAAAAAACATCATGAATTTTGGCGCAAAAAAAACGCCTTACTATACTATGTCGAAAAAAAATGCCATTTTTCAAACATGTTGTAAAAACGTGCCATATGATGAAATAATGTAAAGGAGGGCGTGAAAAACACTCCAGAAAGGTTTTCTTTGAAAAAAAAACCATCATGAATTTTGGCGCAAAAAAACGCCTTACTATACTATGTCGAAAAAAAATGCCATTTTTCAAACATGTTGTAAAAACGTGCCATATGATGAAATAATGTAAAGGAGGGCGTGAAAAACACTCCAGAAAGGTTTTCTTTGAAAAAAAAACATCATGAATTTTGGCGCAAAAAAAACGCCTTACTATACTATGTCGAAAAAAAATGCCATTTTTCAAACATGTTGTAAAAACGTGCCATATGATGAAATAATGTAAAGGAGGGCGTGAAAAACACTCCAGAAAGGTTTTCTTTGAAAAAAAAACCATCATGAATTTTGGCGCAAAAAAAACGCCTTACTATACTATGTCGAAAAAAAATGCCATTTTTCAAACATGTTGTAAAAACGTGCCATATGATGAAATAATGTAAAGGAGGGCGTGAAAAACACTCCAGAAAGGTTTTCTTTGAAAAAAAAACATCATGAATTTTGGCGCAAAAAAAACGCCTTACTATACTATGTCGAAAAAAAATGCCATTTTTCAAACATGTTGTAAAAACGTGCCATATGATGAAATAATGTAAAGGAGGGCGTGAAAAACACTCCAGAAAGGTTTTCTTTGAAAAAAAAACATCATGAATTTTGGCGCAAAAAAAACGCCTTACTATACTATGTCGAAAAAAAATGCCATTTTTCAAACATGTTGTAAAAACGTGCCATATGATGAAATAATGTAAAGGAGGGCGTGAAAAACACTCCAGAAAGGTTTTCTTTCAAAAAAAAACATCATGAATTTTGGCGCAAAAAAAACGCCTTACTATACTATGTCGAAAAAAAATGCCATTTTTCAAACATGTTGTAAAAACGTGCCATATGATGAAATAATGTAAAGGAGGGCGTGAAAAACACTCCAGAAAGGTTTTCTTTGAAAAAAAAACATCATGAATTTTGGCGCAAAAAAAACGCCTTACTATACTATGTCGAAAAAAAATGCCATTTTTCAAACATGTTGTAAAAACGTGCCATATGATGAAATAATGTAAAGGAGGGCGTGAAAAACACTCCAGAAAGGTTTTCTTTCAAAAAAAAATCATCATGAATTTTGGCGCAAAAAAAACGCCTTACTATACTATGTCGAAAAAAAATGCCATTTTTCAAACATGTTGTAAAAACGTGCCATATGATGAAATAATGTAAAGGAGGGCGTGAAAAACACTCCAGAAAGGTTTTCTTTGAAAAAAAAACATCATGAATTTTGGCGCAAAAAAAACGCCTTACTATACTATGTCGAAAAAAAATGCCATTTTTCAAACATGTTGTAAAAACGTGCCATATGATGAAATAATGTAAAGGAGGGCGTGAAAAACACTCCAGAAAGGTTTTCTTTGAAAAAAAAATCATCATGAATTTTGGCGCAAAAAAAACGCCTTACTATACTATGTCGAAAAAAAATGCCATTTTTCAAACATGTTGTAAAAACGTGCCATATGATGAAATAATGTAAAGGAGGGCGTGAAAAACACTCCAGAAAGGTTTTCTTTGAAAAAAAAACATCATGAATTTTGGCGCAAAAAAACGCCTTACTATACTATGTCGAAAAAAAATGCCATTTTTCAAACATGTTGTAAAAACGTGCCATATGATGAAATAATGTAAAGGAGGGCGTGAAAAACACTCCAGAAAGGTTTTCTTTGAAAAAAAAACATCATGAATTTTGGCGCAAAAAAACGCCTTACTATACTATGTCGAAAAAAAATGCCATTTTTCAAACATGTTGTAAAAACGTGCCATATGATGAAATAATGTAAAGGAGGGCGTGAAAAACACTCCAGAAAGGTTTTCTTTCAAAAAAAAACATCATGAATTTTGGCGCAAAAAAAACGCCTTACTATACTATGTCGAAAAAAAATGCCATTTTTCAAACATGTTGTAAAAACGTGCCATATGATGAAATAATGTAAAGGAGGGCGTGAAAAACACTCCAGAAAGGTTTTCTTTGAAAAAAAAACCATCATGAATTTTGGCGCAAAAAAACGCCTTACTATACTATGTCGAAAAAAAATGCCATTTTTCAAACATGTTGTAAAAACGTGCCATATGATGAAATAATGTAAAGGAGGGCGTGAAAAACACTCCAGAAAGGTTTTCTTTGAAAAAAAAATCATCATGAATTTTGGCGCAAAAAAACGCCTTACTATACTATGTCGAAAAAAAATGCCATTTTTCAAACATGTTGTAAAAACGTGCCATATGATGAAATAATGTAAAGGAGGGCGTGAAAAACACTCCAGAAAGGTTTTCTTTGAAAAAAAAACATCATGAATTTTGGCGCAAAAAAACGCCTTACTATACTATGTCGAAAAAAAATGCCATTTTTCAAACATGTTGTAAAAACGTGCCATATGATGAAATAATGTAAAGGAGGGCGTGAAAAACACTCCAGAAAGGTTTTCTTTGAAAAAAAAACATCATGAATTTTGGCGCAAAAAAAACGCCTTACTATACTATGTCGAAAAAAAATGCCATTTTTCAAACATGTTGTAAAAACGTGCCATATGATGAAATAATGTAAAGGAGGGCGTGAAAAACACTCCAGAAAGGTTTTCTTTGAAAAAAAAACATCATGAATTTTGGCGCAAAAAAAACGCCTTACTATACTATGTCGAAAAAAAATGCCATTTTTCAAACATGTTGTAAAAACGTGCCATATGATGAAATAATGTAAAGGAGGGCGTGAAAAACACTCCAGAAAGGTTTTCTTTGAAAAAAAAAACATCATGAATTTTGGCGCAAAAAAAACGCCTTACTATACTATGTCGAAAAAAAATGCCATTTTTCAAACATGTTGTAAAAACGTGCCATATGATGAAATAATGTAAAGGAGGGCGTGAAAAACACTCCAGAAAGGTTTTCTTTGAAAAAAAAACATCATGAATTTTGGCGCAAAAAAAACGCCTTACTATACTATGTCGAAAAAAAATGCCATTTTTCAAACATGTTGTAAAAACGTGCCATATGATGAAATAATGTAAAGGAGGGCGTGAAAAACACTCCAGAAAGGTTTTCTTTGAAAAAAAAACATCATGAATTTTGGCGCAAAAAAAACGCCTTACTATACTATGTCGAAAAAAAATGCCATTTTTCAAACATGTTGTAAAAACGTGCCATATGATGAAATAATGTAAAGGAGGGCGTGAAAAACACTCCAGAAAGGTTTTCTTTGAAAAAAAAACATCATGAATTTTGGCGCAAAAAAAACGCCTTACTATACTATGTCGAAAAAAAATGCCATTTTTCAAACATGTTGTAAAAACGTGCCATATGATGAAATAATGTAAAGGAGGGCGTGAAAAACACTCCAGAAAGGTTTTCTTTGAAAAAAAAAACATCATGAATTTTGGCGCAAAAAAACGCCTTACTATACTATGTCGAAAAAAAATGCCATTTTTCAAACATGTTGTAAAAACGTGCCATATGATGAAATAATGTAAAGGAGGGCGTGAAAAACACTCCAGAAAGGTTTTCTTTGAAAAAAAAACCATCATGAATTTTGGCGCAAAAAAAACGCCTTACTATACTATGTCGAAAAAAAATGCCATTTTTCAAACATGTTGTAAAAACGTGCCATATGATGAAATAATGTAAAGGAGGGCGTGAAAAACACTCCAGAAAGGTTTTCTTTGAAAAAAAAACATCATGAATTTTGGCGCAAAAAAAACGCCTTACTATACTATGTCGAAAAAAAATGCCATTTTTCAAACATGTTGTAAAAACGTGCCATATGATGAAATAATGTAAAGGAGGGCGTGAAAAACACTCCAGAAAGGTTTTCTTTGAAAAAAAAAACATCATGAATTTTGGCGCAAAAAAACGCCTTACTATACTATGTCGAAAAAAAATGCCATTTTTCAAACATGTTGTAAAAACGTGCCATATGATGAAATAATGTAAAGGAGGGCGTGAAAAACACTCCAGAAAGGTTTTCTTTGAAAAAAAAACATCATGAATTTTGGCGCAAAAAAAACGCCTTACTATACTATGTCGAAAAAAAATGCCATTTTTCAAACATGTTGTAAAAACGTGCCATATGATGAAATAATGTAAAGGAGGGCGTGAAAAACACTCCAGAAAGGTTTTCTTTGAAAAAAAAACCATCATGAATTTTGGCGCAAAAAAAACGCCTTACTATACTATGTCGAAAAAAAATGCCATTTTTCAAACATGTTGTAAAAACGTGCCATATGATGAAATAATGTAAAGGAGGGCGTGAAAAACACTCCAGAAAGGTTTTCTTTCAAAAAAAAACATCATGAATTTTGGCGCAAAAAAACGCCTTACTATACTATGTCGAAAAAAAATGCCATTTTTCAAACATGTTGTAAAAACGTGCCATATGATGAAATAATGTAAAGGAGGGCGTGAAAAACACTCCAGAAAGGTTTTCTTTCAAAAAAAAACATCATGAATTTTGGCGCAAAAAAAACGCCTTACTATACTATGTCGAAAAAAAATGCCATTTTTCAAACATGTTGTAAAAACGTGCCATATGATGAAATAATGTAAAGGAGGGCGTGAAAAACACTCCAGAAAGGTTTTCTTTGAAAAAAAACCATCATGAATTTTGGCGCAAAAAAAACGCCTTACTATACTATGTCGAAAAAAAATGCCATTTTTCAAACATGTTGTAAAAACGTGCCATATGATGAAATAATGTAAAGGAGGGCGTGAAAAACACTCCAGAAAGGTTTTCTTTGAAAAAAAAACCATCATGAATTTTGGCGCAAAAAAAACGCCTTACTATACTATGTCGAAAAAAAATGCCATTTTTCAAACATGTTGTAAAAACGTGCCATATGATGAAATAATGTAAAGGAGGGCGTGAAAAACACTCCAGAAAGGTTTTCTTTGAAAAAAAAACCATCATGAATTTTGGCGCAAAAAAAACGCCTTACTATACTATGTCGAAAAAAAATGCCATTTTTCAAACATGTTGTAAAAACGTGCCATATGATGAAATAATGTAAAGGAGGGCGTGAAAAACACTCCAGAAAGGTTTTCTTTGAAAAAAAAACCATCATGAATTTTGGCGCAAAAAAAACGCCTTACTATACTATGTCGAAAAAAAATGCCATTTTTCAAACATGTTGTAAAAACGTGCCATATGATGAAATAATGTAAAGGAGGGCGTGAAAAACACTCCAGAAAGGTTTTCTTTGAAAAAAAAACCATCATGAATTTTGGCGCAAAAAAAACGCCTTACTATACTATGTCGAAAAAAAATGCCATTTTTCAAACATGTTGTAAAAACGTGCCATATGATGAAATAATGTAAAGGAGGGCGTGAAAAACACTCCAGAAAGGTTTTCTTTGAAAAAAAAACATCATGAATTTTGGCGCAAAAAAAACGCCTTACTATACTATGTCGAAAAAAAATGCCATTTTTCAAACATGTTGTAAAAACGTGCCATATGATGAAATAATGTAAAGGAGGGCGTGAAAAACACTCCAGAAAGGTTTTCTTTCAAAAAAAAACCATCATGAATTTTGGCGCAAAAAAAACGCCTTACTATACTATGTCGAAAAAAAATGCCATTTTTCAAACATGTTGTAAAAACGTGCCATATGATGAAATAATGTAAAGGAGGGCGTGAAAAACACTCCAGAAAGGTTTTCTTTGAAAAAAAAACATCATGAATTTTGGCGCAAAAAAAACGCCTTACTATACTATGTCGAAAAAAAATGCCATTTTTCAAACATGTTGTAAAAACGTGCCATATGATGAAATAATGTAAAGGAGGGCGTGAAAAACACTCCAGAAAGGTTTTCTTTGAAAAAAAAACCATCATGAATTTTGGCGCAAAAAAAACGCCTTACTATACTATGTCGAAAAAAAATGCCATTTTTCAAACATGTTGTAAAAACGTGCCATATGATGAAATAATGTAAAGGAGGGCGTGAAAAACACTCCAGAAAGGTTTTCTTTGAAAAAAAACATCA
>JALBFV010000058.1:0-14338 GCA_027123335.1 Amphiprion clarkii
TAAACTAAAACTACCAATGTGTTCCCTGTTTTCCTTTGTGAACAATTCAAAGGTCCCTCTCTATCTCCCCACACATCCACCAACCACTGGACCACATCTCCAAAGTTCTGCCGGGCCAGCTCAGCTTCCCCTCAGAAGAAGTGCGGCCACCTGCCAGATGAAGGAGCCTTTTGAGAGGCAGCTGGCATCGTGATTGGACTGTACTTTGGTCTGTTCAAATCCAGATTCAGCTCCAGAGACGACAGGCGGGACGAGTCAATGGAGGCCGGGTGGACGAAGGAATGCAGCTGAGTCGAAAAAAAATTTGATTTTTCAACATGTTGTAAAAACGTGCCTTATCATGAAATAATGTAAAGGAGGCCATGAAAAACACTCCAGAAAGGTTTTCTTTGAAAAAAAATCATCATGAATTTTGGCGCAAAAAAAACGCCTTACTATACTATGTCGAAAAAAAATGCGATTTTTCTAACATGTTGTAAAAACATGTCATATGATGAAATAATGTAAAGGAGGCCATGAAAAACACTCCGAAAGGTTTTCTTTGAAAAAAAAATCATCATGAATTTTGGCGCAAAAAACGCCTTACTATACTATGTCGAAAAAAATGCGATTTTTCTAACATGTTGTAAAAACATGCCATATGATGAAATAATGTAAAGGAGGCCATGAAAAACACTCCGAAAGGTTTTCTTTGAAAAAAAAATCATCATGAATTTTGGCGCAAAAAAACGCCTTACTATACTATGTCGAAAAAAAATGCGATTTTTCAAACATGTTGTAAAAACGTGTCATATGATGAAATAATGTAAAGGAGGCCATGAAAAACACTCCAGAAAGGTTTTCTTTGGAAGAAAAATCATCATGAATTTTGGCGCAAAAAGAACGCCTTACTATACTATGTCGAACAAAAATGCGATTTTTCAAACATGTAAAAACATGCCATATGATAAAATAATGTAAAGGAGGCTGTGAAAAACACTCCAGAAAGGTTTTCTTTGAAAAAAAAATCATCATGAATTTTGGCGCAAAAAAAACGCCTTACTATACTATGTCAGGAAAAAATGCGATTTTTCAAACATGTTGTAAAAACGTGTCATATGATGAAATCATGTAAAGGAGGCCATGAAAAACACTCCAGAAAGGTTTTCTTTGAAAAAAAAAACATCATGAATTTTGGCGCAAAAAAAACGCCTTACTATACTATGTCGAAAAAAAATGCGATTTTTCAAACATGTTGTAACAACGTGTCATATGATGAAATAATGTAAAGGAGGCCATGAAAAACACTCCAGAACGATTTTCTTTGGAAAAAAAATCATCATGAATTTTGGCGCAAAAAAAAAACACCTGACTGTACTATGTGGAAAAAAAAAAGGGATTTTTTCAAACATGTTGTAAAGACGTGCCTTATGATGAAATAATGTAAAGGAGGCCATGAAAAACACTCCAGAAAGGTTTTTTTGGAAAAAAAAATCATCATGAATTTTGGCGCAAAAAAAAACGCCTTACTATACTATGTCGAAAAAAATGCGATTTTTCTAACATGTTGTAAAAACATGTCATATGATGAAATAATGTAAAGGAGGCCATGAAAAACACTCTGAAAGGTTTTTTTTGAAAAAAAAATCATCATGAATTTTGGCGCAAAAAAACGCCTTACTATACTATGTCGAAAAAAAATGCGATTTTTCAAACATGTTGTAAAAACGTGATATTTGATGAAATAATTTAAAGGAGGCTGTGAAAAACACTCCAGAAAGGTTTTCTTTGAAAAAAAAATCATCATGAATTTTGGCGCAAAAAAACGCCTTACTATACTATGTCGAAAAAAAATGCAATTTTTTAAACATGTTGTAAAAACGTGCCGTATGATGAAGTAATGTAAAGGAGGCTGTGAAAAACACTCCAGAAAGGTTTTCTTTGGAAGAAAAATCATCATGAATTTTGGCGCAAAAAGAACGCCTTACTATACTATGTCGAACAAAAATGCGATTTTTCAAACATGTAAAAACATGCCATATGATAAAATAATGTAAAGGAGGCTGTGAAAAACACTCCAGAAAGGTTTTCTTTGAAAAAAAAATCATCATGAATTTTGGCGCAAAAAAAACGCCTTACTATACTATGTCGAAAAAAAATGCGATTTTTCAAACATGTTGTAAAAACGTGTCATATGATGAAATAATGTAAAGGAGGCCATGAAAAACACTCCAGAACGATTTTCTTTGGAAAAAAAATCATCATGAATTTTGGCGCAAAAAAAAAACGCCTGACTGTACTATGTCGAAAAAAAAATGGGATTTTTCAAACATGTTGTAAAGACGTGCCTTATGATGAAATAATGTAAAGGAGGCCATGAAAAACACTCCAGAAAGGTTTTCTTTGAAAAAAAAATCATCATGAATTTTGGCGCAAAAAAAACGCCTTACTATACTATGTCGAAAAAAATGGGATTTTTCAAACATGTTGTAAAAACGTGCCTTATGATGAAATAATGTGAAGGAGGCAGTGAAAAAAACTCCAGAAAGGTTTTCTTTGAAAAAAAAAATCATCAAGAATTTTGGCGCAAAAAAAAAAACGCCTTACTATACTATGTCGGAAAAAAATGCGATTTTTCAAACATGTTGTAAAAACGTGTCATATGATGAAATAATGTAAAGGAGGCCATGAAAAACACTCCAGAAAGGTTTTCTTTGAGAAAAAAAATCATCATGAATTTTGGCGCAAAAAAAACGCCTTACTATACTATGTCGAAAAAAATTCGATTTTTCAAACATGTTGTAAAAACGTGTCATATGATGAAATAATGTAAAGGAGGCCATGAAAAACACTCCAGAAAGGTTTTCTTTGAAAAAAAAATCATCATGAATTTTGGCGCAAAAAAAACGCCTTACTATACTATGTCGAAAAAAAAGTGATTTTTTCAAACATGTTGTAAAAACATGCCTTATGATGAAATACTGTAAAGGAGGCCGTGAAAAACACTCCAGAAAGGTTTTTCTTTGAAAAAAAAAATCATAATGAATTTTGGCGCAAAAAAACGCCTTACTATACTATGTCGAAAAAAAATGCGATTTTTCAAACATGTTGTAAAAACGTGCATATTGATGAAATAATGTAAAGGAGGCTGTGAAAAACACTCCAGAAAGGTTTTCTTTGAAAAAAAATCATCATGAATTTTGGCGCAAAAAAAACGCCTTACTATACTATGTCGAAAAAAAATGCGATTTTTCAAACATGTTGTAAAAACGTGCCATATGATGAAATAATGTAAAGGAGGCTGTGAAAAACACTCCAGAAAGGTTTTCTTTGGAAAAAAAATCATCATGAATTTTGGCGCAAAAAAACCCGCCTTACTATACTATGTCGAAAAAAAATGCGATTTTTCAAACATGTTGTAAAAACGTGCATATTGATGAAATAATGTAAAGGAGGCTGTGAAAAACACTCCAGAAAGGTTTTCTTTGAAAAAAAAATCATCATGAATTTTGGCGCAAAAAAAACGCCTTACTATACTATGTCGAAAAAAAATGCAATTTTTCAAACATGTTGTAAAAACGTGCCATATGATGAAGTAATGTAAAGGAGGCTGTGAAAAACACTCCAGAAAGGTTTTCTTTGAAAAAAAATATCATGAATTTTGGCGCAAAAAAAACGCCTTACTATACTATGTCGAAAAAAAATGCGATTTTTCAAACATGTTGTAAAAACGTGCCATATGATGAAATAATGTAAAGGAGGCTGTGAAAAACACTCCAGAAAGGTTTTCTTTGAAAAAAAATCATCATGAATTTTGGCGCAAAAAAACGCCTTACTATACTATGTCGAAAAAAAATGCGATTTTTCAAACATGTTGTAAAAACGTGCCATATGATGAAATAATGTAAAGGAGGCTGTGAAAAACACTCCAGAAAGGTTTTCTTTGAAAAAAAAATCAGCATGAATTTTGGCGCAAAAAAAAACGCCTTACTATACTATGTCGAAAAAAAATGCGATTTTTCAAACATGTTGTAAAAACGTGCCATATGATGAAATAATGTAAAGGAGGCTGTGAAAAACACTCCAGAAAGGTTTTCTTTGAAAAAAAAATCATCATGAATTTTGGCGCAAAAAAAACGCCTTACTATACTATGTCGGAAAAAAATGCGATTTTTCAAACATGTTGTAAAAACGTGTCATATGATGAAATAATGTAAAGGAGGCCGTGAAAAACACTCCAGAAAGGTTTTCTTTGAAAAAAAAATCATCATGAATTTTGGCGCAAAAAAACGCCTTACTATACTATGTCGAAAAAAAATGCGATTTTTCAAACATGTTGTAAAAACGTGCCATATGATGAAATAATGTAAAGGAGGCTGTGAAAAACACTCCAGAAAGGTTTTCTTTGAAAAGAAAATCATCATGAATTTTGGCGCAAAAAAAACACCTTACTATACTATGTCGAAAAAAAATGCGATTTTTCAAACATGTTGTAAAAACGTGCCATATTGATGAAATAATGTAAAGGAGGCTGTGAAAAACACTCCAGAAAGGTTTTCTTTGAAAAAAAATCATCATGAATTTTGGCGCAAAAAAACGCCTTACTATACTATGTCGAAAAAAAATGCGATTTTTCAAACATGTTGTAAAAACGTGCCATATGATGAAATAATGTAAAGGAGGCTGTGAAAAACACTCCAGAAAGGTTTTCTTTGAAAAAAAAATCAGCATGAATTTTGGCGCAAAAAAAAACGCCTTACTATACTATGTCGAAAAAAAATGCGATTTTTCAAACATGTTGTAAAAACGTGCCATATGATGAAATAATGTAAAGGAGGCTGTGAAAAACACTCCAGAAAGGTTTTCTTTGAAAAAAAAATCATCATGAATTTTGGCGCAAAAAAAACGCCTTACTATACTATGTCGAAAAAAAATGCGATTTTTCAAACATGTTGTAAAAACATGTCATATGATGAAATAATGTAAAGGAGGCCATGAAAAACACTCCAGAAAGGTTTTCTTTGAAAAAAAAATCATCATGAATTTTGGCGCAAAAAAAACGCCTTACTATACTATGTCGAAAAAAAATGCGATTTTTCAAACATGTTGTAAAAACGTGCCATATGATGAAATAATGTAAAGGAGGCTGTGAAAAACACTCCAGAAAGGTTTTCTTTGAAAAAAAAATCATCATGAATTTTGGCGCAAAAAAAACGCCTTACTATACTATGTCGAAAAAAAAAGTGATTTTTTCAAACATGTTGTAAAAACGTGCCATATGATGAAATAATGTAAAGGAGGCCGTGAAAAACACTCCAGAAAGGTTTTTCTTTGAAAAAAAAAATCATCATGAATTTTGGCGCAAAAAAACGCCTTACTATACTATGTCGAAAAAAAATGCGATTTTTCAAACATGTTGTAAAAACGTGCATATTGATGAAATAATGTAAAGGAGGCTGTGAAAAACACTCCAGAAAGGTTTTCTTTGGAAAAAAAATCATCATGAATTTTGGCGCAAAAAAAACGCCTTACTATACTATGTCGAAAAAAAATGCAATTTTTCAAACATGTTGTAAAAACGTGTCATATGATGAAATAATGTGAAGGAGGCTGTGAAAAACACTCCAGAAAGGTTTTCTTTGGAAAAAAAATCATCATGAATTTTGGCGCAAAAAAAACGCCTTACTATACTATGTCGAAAAAAAAATGCGATTTTTCAAACATGTTGTAAAAACGTGATATTGATGAAATAATGTAAAGGAGGCTGCGAAAAACACTCCAGAAAGGTTTTCTTTGAAAAAAAAATCATCATGAATTTTGGCGCAAAAAAAAAACGCCTTACTATACTATGTCGAAAAAAAATGCAATTTTTCAAACATGTTGTAAAAACGTGCCATATGATGAAATAATGTAAAGGAGGCTGTGAAAAACACTCCAGAAAGGTTTTCTTTCAAAAAAACATCATCGTGAATTTTGGCTCAAAAAACGCCTTACTATACTATGTCGAAAAAAAATGCAATTTTTCAAACATGTTGTAAAAACGTGCCATATGATGAAGTAATGTAAAGGAGGCTGTGAAAAACAATCCAGAAAGGTTTTCTTTGAAGAATAAAAAATCATGAATTTTGGCGCAAAAAAAACGCCTTACTATACTATGTCGAACAAAAATGCGATTTTTCTAACATGTTGTAAAAACATGTCATATGATGAAGTAATGTAAAGGAGACCATGAAAAACACTCCAGAAAGGTTTTCTTTGGAAAAAAAAAGTCATCATGAATTTTGGCGCAAAAAAAACCTTACTATACTATGTCGAAAAAAAATGCGATTTTTCAAACATGTTGTAAAAACGTGATATTTGATGAAATAATGTAAAGGAGGCTGTCAAAAACACTCCAGAAAGGTTTTCTTTGAAAAAAAAATCATCATGAATTTTGGCGCAAAAAAACGCCTTACTATACTATGTCGAAAAAAAATGTAATTTTTCAAACATGTTGTAAAAACATGTCATATGATGAAATAATGTAAAGGAGACCATGAAAAACACTCCAGAAAGGTTTTCTTTGGAAAAAAAAATCATCATGAATTTTGGCGCAAAAAAAACGTCTTACTATACTATGTCGAAAAAAAAATGCGATTTTTCAAACATGTTGTAAAAACTTGATATTTGATGAAATAATTTAAAGGAGGCTGTGAAAAACACTCCAGAAAGGTTTTCTTTGAAAAAAAAATCATCATGAATTTTGGCGCAAAAAAACGCCTTACTATACTATGTCGAAAAAAAATGCGATTTTTCAAACATGTTGTAAAAACGTGTCATATGATGAAATAATGTAAAGGAGGTCATGAAAGACACTCCAAAAGGTTTTTTTGAAAAAAAAATCATCATGAATTTTGGCACAAAAAAAATGCCTTACTATACTATGTCGAACAAAAATGCGATTTTTCTAACATGTTGTAAAAACATGTCATATGATGAAATAATGTAAAGGAGACCATGAAAAACACTCCAGAAAGGTTTTCTTTGGAAAACAAAAATCATCATGAATTTTGGCGCAAAAAAACGCCTTACTATACTATGTCGAAAAAAAATGCGATTTTTCAAACATGTTGTAAAAACGTGATATTTGATGAAATAATGTAAAGGAGGCTGTGAAAAACACTCCAGAAAGGTTTTATTTGAAAAGAAAATCATCATTAATTTTGGCGCAAAAAACGCCTTACTATACTGTCGAAAAAAAATGCAATTTTTCAAACATGTTGTAAAAACGTGCCATATGATGAAATAATGTAAAGGAGGCTGTGAAAAACACTCCAGAAAGGTTTTCTTTGAAAAAAAAATCATCATGAATTTTGGCGCAAAAAAAACGCCTTACTATACTATGTCGGGAAAAAATGCGATTTTTCAAACATGTTGCAAAAACATGTCATATGATGAAATAATGTAAAGGAGACCATGAAAAACACTCCAGAAAGGTTTTCTTTGGAAAAAAAAATCATCATGAATTTTGGCGCAAAAAAAACGTCTTACTATACTATGTCGAAAAAAATGCGATTTTTCAAACATGTTGTAAAAACATGCCATATGATGAAATAATGTAAAGGAGGCTGTGAAAAACACTCCAGAAAGGTTTTCTTTGAAAAAAAAATCATCATGAATTTTGGCGCAAAAAAAACGCCTTACTATACTATGTCGGGAAAAAATGCGATTTTTCAAACATGTTGTAAAAACATGTCATATGATGAAATAATGTAAAGGAGACCATGAAAAACACTCCAGAAAGGTTTTCTTTGGAAAAAAAAATCATCATGAATTTTGGCGCAAAAAAAACGTCTTACTATACTATGTCGAAAAAAAAATGCGATTTTTCAAACATGTTGTAAAAACTTGCATATTGATGAAATAATTTAAAGGAGGCTGTGAAAAACACTCCAGAAAGGTTTTCTTTGAAAAAAAAATCATCATGAATTTTGGCGCAAAAAAACGCCTTACCATACTATGTCGAAAAAAAATGCGATTTTTCAAACATGTTGTAAAAACGTGCATATGATGAAATAATGTAAAGGAGGCCGTGAAAAACACTCCAGAAAGGTTTTCTTTGAAAAAAAATCATCATGAATTTTGGCGCAAAAAAACGCCTTACTATACTATGTCGAAAAAAAATGCGATTTTTCAAACATGTTGTAAAAACGTGCCATATGATGAAATAATGTAAAGGAGGCCATGAAAAACACTCCAGAAAGGTTTTCTTTGAAAAAAAAATCATCATGAATTTTGGCGCAAAAAAAACGCCTTACTATACTATGTCGAAAAAAAATGCGATTTTTCAAACATGTTGTAAAAACATGTCATATGATGAAATAATGTAAAGGAGGCCATGAAAAACACTCCAGAAAGGTTTTCTTTGAAAAAAAAAATCATCATGAATTTTGGCGCAAAAAAACGCCTTACTATACTATGTCGAAAAAAAATGCGATTTTTCAAACATGTTGTAAAAACGTGCATATTTGATGAAATAATGTAAAGGAGGCTGTGAAAAACACTCCAGAAAGGTTTTCTTTGAAAAAAAAATCATCATGAATTTTGGCGCAAAAAAACGCCTTACTATACTATGTCGAAAAAAAATGCAATTTTTCAAACATGTTGTAAAAACGTGCCATATGATGAAATAATGTAAAGGAGGCCGTGAAAAACACTCCAGAAAGGTTTTCTTTGAAAAAAAAATCATCATGAATTTTGGCGCAAAAAAAACGCCTTACTATACTATGTCGAAAAAAAATGCGATTTTTCAAACATGTTGTAAAAACGTGCCATATGATGAAATAATGTAAAGGAGGCCATGAAAAACACTCCAGAAAGGTTTTCTTTGAAAAAAAAATCATCATGAATTTTGGCGCAAAAAAAACGCCTTACTATACTATGTCGAAAAAAAATGGGATTTTTCAAACATGTTGTAAAAACGTGCCATATGATGAAATAATGTAAAGGAGGCAGTGAAAAACACTCCAGAAAGGTTTTCTTTGAAAAAAAAATCATCATGAATTTTGGCGCAAAAAAAAACGCCTTACTATACTATGTCGAAAAAAAATGCGATTTTTCAAACATGTTGTAAAAACGTGCCATATGATGAAATAATGTAAAGGAGGCCGTGAAAAACACTCCAGAAAGGTTTTCTTTGAAAAAAAAATCATCATGAATTTTGGCGCAAAAAAAACGCCTTACTATACTATGTCGAAAAAAAATGCGATTTTTCAAACATGTTGTAAAAACGTGCCATATGATGAAATAATGTAAAGGAGGCCATGAAAAACACTCCAGAAAGGTTTTCTTTGAAAAAAAAATCATCATGAATTTTGGCGCAAAAAAAACGCCTTACTATACTATGTCGAAAAAAAATGCGATTTTTCAAACATGTTGTAAAAACGTGCCATATGATGAAATAATGTAAAGGAGGCCGTGAAAAACACTCCAGAAAGGTTTTCTTTGAAAAAAAAATCATCATGAATTTTGGCGCAAAAAAAACGCCTTACTATACTATGTCGAAAAAAAATGCGATTTTTCAAACATGTTGTAAAAACGTGCCATATGATGAAATAATGTAAAGGAGGCGTGAAAAACACTCCAGAAAGGTTTTCTTTGAAAAAAAATCATCATGAATTTTGGCGCAAAAAAACGCCTTACTATACTATGTCGAAAAAAAATGCAATTTTTCAAACATGTTGTAAAAACGTGCCATATGATGAAATAATGTAAAGGAGGCTGTGAAAAACACTCCAGAAAGGTTTTCTTTGAAAAAAAAATCATCATGAATTTTGGCGCAAAAAAAACGCCTTACTATACTATGTCGAAAAAAAATGCGATTTTTCAAACATGTTGTAAAAACGTGCCATATGATGAAATAATGTAAAGGAGGCCGTGAAAAACACTCCAGAAAGGTTTTCTTTGAAAAAAAAATCATCATGAATTTTGGCGCAAAAAAAACGCCTTACTATACTATGTCGAAAAAAAATGCGATTTTTCAAACATGTTGTAAAAACGTGCCATATGATGAAATAATGTAAAGGAGGCAGTGAAAAACACTCCAGAAAGGTTTTCTTTGAAAAAAAAATCATCATGAATTTTGGCGCAAAAAAAACGCCTTACTATACTATGTCGAAAAAAAATGCGATTTTTCAAACATGTTGTAAAAACGTGCCATATGATGAAATAATGTAAAGGAGGCCGTGAAAAACACTCCAGAAAGGTTTTCTTTGAAAAAAAAATCATCATGAATTTTGGCGCAAAAAAAACGCCTTACTATACTATGTCGAAAAAAAATGCGATTTTTCAAACATGTTGTAAAAACGTGCCATATGATGAAATAATGTAAAGGAGGCCGTGAAAAACACTCCAGAAAGGTTTTCTTTGAAAAAAAAATCATCATGAATTTTGGCGCAAAAAAAACGCCTTACTATACTATGTCGAAAAAAAATGCGATTTTTCAAACATGTTGTAAAAACGTGCCATATGATGAAATAATGTAAAGGAGGCCGTGAAAAACACTCCAGAAAGGTTTTCTTTGAAAAAAAAATCATCATGAATTTTGGCGCAAAAAAAACGCCTTACTATACTATGTCGAAAAAAAATGCGATTTTTCAAACATGTTGTAAAAACGTGCCATATGATGAAATAATGTAAAGGAGGCGTGAAAAACACTCCAGAAAGGTTTTCTTTGAAAAAAAAATCATCATGAATTTTGGCGCAAAAAAAACGCCTTACTATACTATGTCGAAAAAAAATGCGATTTTTCAAACATGTTGTAAAAACGTGCCATATGATGAAATAATGTAAAGGAGGCTGTGAAAAACACTCCAGAAAGGTTTTCTTTGAAAAAAAAATCATCATGAATTTTGGCGCAAAAAAAACGCCTTACTATACTATGTCGAAAAAAAATGCGATTTTTCAAACATGTTGTAAAAACGTGCCATATGATGAAATAATGTAAAGGAGGCTGTGAAAAACACTCCAGAAAGGTTTTCTTTGAAAAAAAAATCATCATGAATTTTGGCGCAAAAAAAACGCCTTACTATACTATGTCGAAAAAAAATGCGATTTTTCAAACATGTTGTAAAAACGTGCCATATGATGAAATAATGTAAAGGAGGCCGTGAAAAACACTCCAGAAAGGTTTTCTTTGAAAAAAAAATCATCATGAATTTTGGCGCAAAAAAAACGCCTTACTATACTATGTCGAAAAAAAATGCGATTTTTCAAACATGTTGTAAAAACGTGCCATATGATGAAATAATGTAAAGGAGGCGTGAAAAACACTCCAGAAAGGTTTTCTTTGAAAAAAAAATCATCATGAATTTTGGCGCAAAAAAACGCCTTACTATACTATGTCGAAAAAAAATGCGATTTTTCAAACATGTTGTAAAAACGTGCCATATGATGAAATAATGTAAAGGAGGCCGTGAAAAACACTCCAGAAAGGTTTTCTTTGAAAAAAAAATCATCATGAATTTTGGCGCAAAAAAAACGCCTTACTATACTATGTCGAAAAAAAATGCGATTTTTCAAACATGTTGTAAAAACGTGCATATGATGAAATAATGTAAAGGAGGCTGTGAAAAACACTCCAGAAAGGTTTTCTTTGAAAAAAAAATCATCATGAATTTTGGCGCAAAAAAAACGCCTTACTATACTATGTCGAAAAAAAATGCGATTTTTCAAACATGTTGTAAAAACGTGCCATATGATGAAATAATGTAAAGGAGGCGTGAAAAACACTCCAGAAAGGTTTTCTTTGAAAAAAAATCATCATGAATTTTGGCGCAAAAAAAACGCCTTACTATACTATGTCGAAAAAAAATGCGATTTTTCAAACATGTTGTAAAAACGTGCCATATGATGAAATAATGTAAAGGAGGCCGTGAAAAACACTCCAGAAAGGTTTTCTTTGAAAAAAAAATCATCATGAATTTTGGCGCAAAAAAAACGCCTTACTATACTATGTCGAAAAAAAATGCGATTTTTCAAACATGTTGTAAAAACGTGCCATATGATGAAATAATGTAAAGGAGGCGTGAAAAACACTCCAGAAAGGTTTTCTTTGAAAAAAAAATCATCATGAATTTTGGCGCAAAAAAACGCCTTACTATACTATGTCGAAAAAAAATGCATTTTTCAAACATGTTGTAAAAACGTGCCATATGATGAAATAATGTAAAGGAGGCTGTGAAAAACACTCCAGAAAGGTTTTCTTTGAAAAAAAAAATCATCATGAATTTTGGCGCAAAAAAAACGCCTTACTATACTATGTCGAAAAAAAATGCGATTTTTCAAACATGTTGTAAAAACGTGCCATATGATGAAATAATGTAAAGGAGGCGTGAAAAACACTCCAGAAAGGTTTTCTTTGAAAAAAAAATCATCATGAATTTTGGCGCAAAAAAAACGCCTTACTATACTATGTCGAAAAAAAATGCGATTTTTCAAACATGTTGTAAAAACGTGCCATATGATGAAATAATGTAAAGGAGGCCGTGAAAAACACTCCAGAAAGGTTTTCTTTGAAAAAAAAATCATCATGAATTTTGGCGCAAAAAAAACGCCTTACTATACTATGTCGAAAAAAAATGCGATTTTTCAAACATGTTGTAAAAACGTGCCATATGATGAAATAATGTAAAGGAGGCCGTGAAAAACACTCCAGAAAGGTTTTCTTTGAAAAAAAAATCATCATGAATTTTGGCGCAAAAAAAACGCCTTACTATACTATGTCGAAAAAAAATGCGATTTTTCAAACATGTTGTAAAAACGTGCCATATGATGAAATAATGTAAAGGAGGCGTGAAAAACACTCCAGAAAGGTTTTCTTTGAAAAAAAAATCATCATGAATTTTGGCGCAAAAAAAACGCCTTACTATACTATGTCGAAAAAAAATGCGATTTTTCAAACATGTTGTAAAAACGTGCCATATGATGAAATAATGTAAAGGAGGCCGTGAAAAACACTCCAGAAAGGTTTTCTTTGAAAAAAAAATCATCATGAATTTTGGCGCAAAAAAAACGCCTTACTATACTATGTCGAAAAAAAATGCGATTTTTCAAACATGTTGTAAAAACGTGCCATATGATGAAATAATGTAAAGGAGGCGTGAAAAACACTCCAGAAAGGTTTTCTTTGAAAAAAAATCATCATGAATTTTGGCGCAAAAAAAACGCCTTACTATACTATGTCGAAAAAAAATGCATTTTTCAAACATGTTGTAAAAACGTGCCATATGATGAAATAATGTAAAGGAGGCGTGAAAAACACTCCAGAAAGGTTTTCTTTGAAAAAAAAATCATCATGAATTTTGGCGCAAAAAAAACGCCTTACTATACTATGTCGAAAAAAAATGCGATTTTTCAAACATGTTGTAAAAACGTGCCATATGATGAAATAATGTAAAGGAGGCAGTGAAAAACACTCCAGAAAGGTTTTCTTTGAAAAAAAAATCATCATGAATTTTGGCGCAAAAAAAACGCCTTACTATACTATGTCGAAAAAAAATGCGATTTTTCAAACATGTTGTAAAAACGTGCCATATGATGAAATAATGTAAAGGAGGCGTGAAAAACACTCCAGAAAGGTTTTCTTTGAAAAAAAAATCATCATGAATTTTGGCGCAAAAAAAACGCCTTACTATACTATGTCGAAAAAAATGCGATTTTTCAAACATGTTGTAAAAACGTGCCATATGATGAAATAATGTAAAGGAGGCCGTGAAAAACACTCCAGAAAGGTTTTCTTTGAAAAAAAAATCATCATGAATTTTGGCGCAAAAAAAACGCCTTACTATACTATGTCGAAAAAAAATGCGATTTTTCAAACATGTTGTAAAAACGTGCCATATGATGAAATAATGTAAAGGAGGCTGTGAAAAACACTCCAGAAAGGTTTTCTTTGAAAAAAAAATCATCATGAATTTTGGCGCAAAAAAACGCCTTACTATACTATGTCGAAAAAAAATGCGATTTTTCAAACATGTTGTAAAAACGTGCCATATTGATGAAATAATGTAAAGGAGGCTGTGAAAAACACTCCAGAAAGGTTTTCTTTGAAAAAAAAATCATCATGAATTTTGGCGCAAAAAAACGCCTTACTATACTATGTCGAAAAAAAATGCAATTTTTCAAACATGTTGTAAAAACGTGCCATATGATGAAATAATGTAAAGGAGGCCATGAAAAACACTCCAGAAAGGTTTTCTTTGAAAAAAAAATCATCATGAATTTTGGCGCAAAAAAAACGCCTTACTATACTATGTCGAAAAAAATGCGATTTTTCAAACATGTTGTAAAAACGTGCCATATGATGAAATAATGTAAAGGA
>JALBFV010000059.1:0-13310 GCA_027123335.1 Amphiprion clarkii
CGAAAAACGCCTTACTATACTATGTCGAAAAATAATGCCGTTTTTCAAACATGTTGTAAAAACGTGCCATATGATGAAATAATGTAAAGGAGGGCGTGAAAAACACTCCAGGAAGGTTTTCTTTGAAAAAAAATTCATCATGAATTTTGGCGCAAAAAAAAACACCTTACTATACTATGTCGAAAAAAAATGCCATTTTTCAAAGATATAAAAACGTGCCATATGATGAAATAATGTAAAGTAGGGCGTGAAAAACACTCCAGACAGATTTTCTTTGAAAAAAAATTCATCATGAATTTTGGCGCAAAAAAAAACGCTTGACTATATATACTATGTCGAAAAAAAATGCCGTTTTTCAAACATGTTGTAAAAACGTTCCATATAATGAAATTATGTAAAGGAGGGCGTGAAAAACACTCCAGAAAGGTTTTCTTTGAAAAAAACATCATCATGAATTTTGCGCAAAAAAAACGCCTTACTATACTATGTCGAAAAAAAAATGCGATTTTTCAAACATGTTGTAAAAACGTGCCATATGATGAAATAATATAAAGGAGTGCTTGAAAAACACCCCCAAAAAGGTTTTCTTTGAAAAAAAATCATCATGAATTTTGGCACAAAAAAAACGCCTTACTATACTATGTCGAAAAAAAATGCCATTTTTCAAACATGTTGTAAAAACGTGCCATATGATGAAATAATGTAAAGGAGGGCATGAAAAACACTCCAGAAAGGTTTTCTTTGAAAAAAAAATCATCATGAATTTTGCCACAAAAAAAACGCCTTACTATACTATGTCGAAAAAAAATGCCGTTTTTCAAACATGTTGTAAAAACGTGCCATATGATGAAGTAATGTAAAGGAGGGCGTGAAAAACACTCCAGACAGGTTTTCTTTGAAAAAAAAATCATCATGAATTTTGGCGCAAAAAAAACGCTTTACTATATATACTATGTTGAAAAAAAATGCCGTTTTTCAAACATGTTGTAAAAATGTTCCATATAATGAAATGATGTAAAGAAGGGCGTGAAAAACACTCCAGAAAGGTTTTCTTTGAAAAAAAAATCATCATGAATTTTGGCGCAAAAAAAATGCCTTACTATACTATGTCGAAAAAAAAAAAGCCATTTTTCAAACATGCCGTAAAAACGTGCCATATGATGAAATAATGTAAGGAGGGCGTGAAAAACACTCCAGAAAGGCTTTGTTTGAAAAAAAAATCATCATGAATTGTGGCGCAAAAAAACGCCTTACCATACTATGTCGAAAAAAAATGCCATTTTTCGAACATGTTGTAAAAACGTGCCATATGATGAAATAAAGTAAGGAGGGCGTGAGAAACACTCCAGAAAGGTTTTCTTTGAAAAAAAAATCATCATGAATTTTGGCCTAAAAAAAACACCTTACTATACTATGTCAAAAAAAAAATGCCATTTTTCAAACATGTTGTAAAAACGTGCCATATGATGAAATAATGTAAAGGAGGGTGTGAAAAACACTCCAGAAAGGTTTTCTTTGAAAAAAAAATCATCATGAATTTTGGCGCAAAAAAACGCCTTACTATACTATGTCGAAAAAAAATGCCATTTTTCAAACATGTTGTAAAAATGTGCCATATGATGAAGTAATGTAAAGGAGGGCGTGAAAAACACTCCAGACAGGTTTTCTTTGAAAAAAAAATCATCATGAATTTTGGCGCAAAAAAAACGCTTTACTATATATACTATGTTGAAAAAAAATGCCGTTTTTCAAACATGTTGTAAAAACGTTCCATATAATGAAATGATGTAAAGGAGGGCGTGAAAAACACTCCAGAAAGGTTTTCTTTGAAAAAAAAATCATCATGAATTTTGGCACAAAAAAAATGCCTTACTATACTATGTCGAAAAAAAAAAGCCATTTTTCAAACATGCCGTAAAAACGTGCCATATGATCAAATAATGTAAAGGAGGGTGTGAAAAACACTCCAGAAAGGTTTTCTTTGAAAAAAAAACATCATGAATGTTCGCGCAAAAAAAAACGCCTAACTATACTATGTCGAAAAAAAATGTGATTTTTCAAACATGTTGTAAAAACGTGCCATATTATGAAATAATGTAAAGGAGGGCGTGAAAAACACTGCAGAAAGGTTTTCTTTGAAAAAAAAACATGAATTTTTGCGCAAAAAAAACGCCTTACTATACTATGTCGAAAAAAAATGCGATTTTTCAAACATGTTGTAAAAACGTGCCATATGATGAAATAATATAAAGGAGTGCTTGAAAAACACCACCAAAAAGGTTTTCTTTGAAAAAAAAATCATCATGAATTTTGGCACAAAAAAAACGCCTTACTATACTATGTCGAAAAAAAATGCCATTTTTCAAACATGTTGTAAAAACGTGCCATATGATGAAATAATGTAAAGGAGGGCATGAAAAACACTCCAGAAAGGTTTTCTTTGAAAAAGAAAACATCATGAATTTTTGCGCAAAAAAAACGCCTTACTATACTATGTCGAAAAAAAAATGTGATTTTTCAAACATGTTGTAAAAACGTGCTATATGATGAAATAATGTAAAGGAGGGCATGAAAAATACTCCAGAAAGGTTTTCTTTGAAAAAAAAATCATCATGAATGTTGGCACAAAAAAAACGCCTTACTATACTATGTCGAAAAAAAATGCCATTTTTCAAACATGTTGTAAAAACGTGCCATATGATGAAATAATGTAAAGGAGGGCATGAAAAACACTCCAGAAAGGTTTTCTTTGAAAAAGAAAACATCATGAATTTTTGCGCAAAAAAAACGCCTTACTATACTATGTCGAAAAAAAAATGTGATTTTTCAAACATGTTGTAAAAACGTGCTATATGATGAAATAATGTAAAGGAGGGCATGAAAAATACTCCAGAAAGGTTTTCTTTGAAAAAAAAATCATCATGAATGTTGGCGCAAAAAAAAACGCCTTACTATACTATGTCGAAAAAAAATGCCATTTTTCAAACATGTTGTAAAAACGTGCCATATGATGAAATAATGTAAAGGAGGGCGTGAAAAACACTCCAGAAAGGTTTTCTTTGAAAAAAAAATCATCATGAATTTTGGCGCAAAAAAAATGCCTTACTATACTATGTCGAAAAAAAATGCCATTTTTCAAACATGTTGTAAAAACGTGCCATATGATGAAATAATATAAAGGAGTACTTGAAAAACACCCCAAAAAGGTTTTCTTTGAAAAAAAAATCTTTATGAATTTTAGCACAAAAAAAACGCCTTACTATACTATGTCGAAAAAAAAATGCCATTTTTCAAACATGTTGTACAAACGTGCCATATGATGAAATAATGTAAAGGAGGGTGTGAAAAACACTCCAGAAAGGTTTTCTTTGAAAAAAAAATCATCATGAATTTTGCCACAAAAAAAAACGCCTTACTATACTATGTCGAAAAAAAATGCCGTTTTTCAAACATGTTGTAAAAACGTGCCATATGATGAAATAATGTAAGGAGGGCGTGAAAAACACTCCAGAAAGGCTTTCTTTGAAAAAAAAACATCATGAATGTTCGCGCAAAAAAAAACGCCTAACTATACTATGTCGAAAAAAAATGTGATTTTTCAAACATGTTGTAAAAACGTGCCATATTATGAAATAATGTAAAGGAGGGCGTGAAAAACACTGCAGAAAGGTTTTCTTTGAAAAAAAAAACATGAATTTTTGCGCAAAAAAAACGCCTTACTATACTATGTCGAAAAAAAATGCGATTTTTCAAACATGTTGTAAAAACGTGCCATATGATGAAATAATATAAAGGAGTGCTTGAAAAACACCACCAAAAGGTTTTCTTTGAAAAAAAAATCATCATGAATTTTGGCACAAAAAAAACGCCTTACTTTATACTATGTCGAAAAAAAATGCCATTTTTCAAACATGTTGTAAAAACGTGCCATATGATGAAATAATGTAAAGGAGGGCATGAAAAACACTCCAGAAAGGTTTTCTTTGAAAAAGAAAACATCATGAATTTTTGCGCAAAAAAAACGCCTTACTATACTATGTCGAAAAAAAAATGTGATTTTTCAAACATGTTGTAAAAACGTGCTATATGATGAAATAATGTAAAGGAGGGCATGAAAAATACTCCAGAAAGGTTTTCTTTGAAAAAAAAATCATCATGAATGTTGGCGCAAAAAAAAACGCCTTACTATACTATGTCGAAAAAAAATGCCATTTTTCAAACATGTTGTAAAAACGTGCCATATGATGAAATAATGTAAAGGAGGGCGTGAAAAACACTCCAGAAAGGTTTTCTTTGAAAAAAAAATCATCATGAATTTTGGCGCAAAAAAAACGCCTTACTATACTGTCGAAAAAAAATGCCATTTTTCAAACATGTTGTAAAAACGTGCCATATGATGAAATAATATAAAGGAGTACTTGAAAAACACCCCCAAAAAGGTTTTCTTTGAAAAAAAAATCTTTATGAATTTTAGCACAAAAAAAACGCCTTACTATACTATGTCGAAAAAAAAATGCCATTTTTCAAACATGTTGTAAAAACGTGCCATATGATGAAATAATGTAAAGGAGGGCATGAAAAACACTCCAGAAAGGTTTTCTTTGAAAAAGAAAACATCATGAATTTTTGCGCAAAAAAAAACGCCTTACTATACTATGTCGAAAAAAAAATGCCATTTTTCAAACATGTTGTAAAAACGTGCTATATGATGAAATAATGTAAAGGAGGGCATGAAAAATACTCCAGAAAGGTTTTCTTTGAAAAAAAAATCATCATGAATGTTGGCGCAAAAAAAAACGCCTTACTATACTATGTCGAAAAAAAATGCCATTTTTCAAACATGTTGTAAAAACGTGCCATATTATGAAATAATGTAAAGGAGGGCGTGAAAAACACTGCAGAAAGGTTTTCTTTGAAAAAAAAACATGAATTTTTGCGCAAAAAAAACGCCTTACTATACTATGTCGAAAAAAAATGCGATTTTTCAAACATGTTGTAAAAACGTGCCATATGATGAAATAATATAAAGGAGTGCTTGAAAAACACCACCAAAAAGGTTTTCTTTGAAAAAAAAATCATCATGAATTTTGGCACAAAAAAAACGCCTTACTATACTATGTCGAAAAAAAATGCCATTTTTCAAACATGTTGTAAAAACGTGCCATATGATGAAATAATGTAAAGGAGGGCATGAAAAACACTCCAGAAAGGTTTTCTTTGAAAAAGAAAACATCATGAATTTTTGCGCAAAAAAAACGCCTTACTATACTATGTCGAAAAAAAAATGTGATTTTTCAAACATGTTGTAAAAACGTGCTATATGATGAAATAATGTAAAGGAGGGCATGAAAAATACTCCAGAAAGGTTTTCTTTGAAAAAAAAATCATCATGAATGTTGGCGCAAAAAAAAACGCCTTACTATACTATGTCGAAAAAAAATGCCATTTTTCAAACATGTTGTAAAAACGTGCCATATGATGAAATAATGTAAAGGAGGGCGTGAAAAACACTCCAGAAAGGTTTTCTTTGAAAAAAAAATCATCATGAATTTTGGCGCAAAAAAAACGCCTTACTATACTATGTCGAAAAAAAATGCCATTTTTCAAACATGTTGTAAAAACGTGCCATATGATGAAATAATATAAAGGAGTACTTGAAAAACACCCCCAAAAAGGTTTTCTTTGAAAAAAAAATCTTTATGAATTTTAGCACAAAAAAAACGCCTTACTATACTGTCGAAAAAAAAATGCCATTTTTCAAACATGTTGTAAAAACGTGCCCTATGATGAAATAATGTAAAGGAGGGCATGAAAAACACTCCAGAAAGGTTTTCTTTGAAAAAGAAAACATCATGAATTTTTGCGCAAAAAAAAACGCCTTACTATACTATGTCGAAAAAAAAATGCCATTTTTCAAACATGTTGTAAAAACATGCTATATGATGAAATAATGTAAAGGAGGGCATGAAAAATACTCCAGAAAGGTTTTCTTTGAAAAAAAAATCATCATGAATGTTGCCACAAAAAAAAACGCCTTACTATACTATGTCGAAAAAAAATGCCATTTTTCAAACATGTTGTAAAAACGTGCCATATGATGAAATAATATAAAGGAGTACTTGAAAAACACCCCCAAAAAGGTTTTCTTTGAAAAAAAAATCTTTATGAATTTTAGCACAAAAAAAACGCCTTACTATACTATGTCGAAAAAAAAATGCCATTTTTCAAACATGTTGTACAAACGTGCCATATGATGAAATAATGTAAAGGAGGGTGTGAAAAACACTCCAGAAAGGTTTTCTTTGAAAAAAAAATCATCATGAATTTTGCCACAAAAAAAAACGCCTTACTATACTATGTCGAAAAAAAATGCCGTTTTTCAAACATGTTGTAAAAACGTGCCATATGATGAAGTAATGTAAAGGAGGGCGTGAAAAACACTCCAGACAGGTTTTCTTTGAAAAAAAAATCATCATGAATTTTGGCGCAAAAAAAACGCTTTACTATATATACTATGTTGAAAAAAAATGCCGTTTTTCAAACATGTTGTAAAAACGTTCCATATAATGAAATGATGTAAAGGAGGGCGTGAAAAACACTCCAGAAAGGTTTTCTTTGAAAAAAAAATCATCATGAATTTTGGCGCAAAAAAAATGCCTTACTATACTATGTCGAAAAAAAATGCCATTTTTCGAACATGTTGTAAAAACGTGCCATATGATGAAATAAAGTAAGGAGGGCATGAAAAACACTCCAGAAAGGTTTTCTTTGAAAAAAAAATCATCATGAATTTTGGCCTAAAAAAAACACCTTACTATACTATGTCAAAAAAAAAATGCCATTTTTCAAACATGTTGTAAAAACGTGCCATATGATGAAATAATGTAAAGGAGGGTGTGAAAAACACTCCAGAAACGTTTTCTTTGAAAAAAAAATCATCATGAATTTTGGCGCAAAAAAACGCCTTTCTATACTATGTCGAAAAAAAATGCCATTTTTCAAACATGTTGTAAAAACGTGCCATATGATGAAATAATGTAAAGGAGGGCGTGAAAAACACTCCAGAAAGGTTTTCTTTGAAAAAAAAATCATCATGAATTTTGGCGCAAAAAAAGGCCTTACTATACTATGTCGAAAAAAATTGCCATTTTTCAAACATGTTGTAAAAACATGCCATATGATGAAATAATGTAAAGGAGGGGGTGAAACACACTCCAGAAAGGTTTTCTTTGAAAAAAAAAATCATCATGAATTTTGGCGCAAAAAAAAAACCTTACTATACTATGTCGAAAAAAATGCGATTTTTCAAACATCGTGTAAAAACGTGCCATATGATGAAATAATGTAAAGGAGGGCGTGAAAAACACTCCAGAAAGGTTTTCTTTGAAAAAAAATCATCATGAATTTTGGCCAAAAAAAAACACCTTACTATAGTATGTCGAAAAAAAATGCCATTTTTCAAACATGTTGTAAAAACATGCCATATGATGAAATAATCTAAAGGAGGGCGTGAAAAACACTCCAGAAAGGTTTTCTTTGAAAAAAAAATCATCATGAATGTTGCCACAAAAAAAAACGCCTTACTATACTATGTCGAAAAAAAATGCCATTTTTCAAACATGTTGTAAAAACGTGCCATATTATGAAATAATGTAAAGGAGGGCGTGAAAAACACTGCAGAAAGGTTTTCTTTGAAAAAAAAACATGAATTTTTGCGCAAAAAAAACGCCTTACTATACTATGTCGAAAAAAAATGCCATTTTTCAAACATGTTGTAAAAACGTGCCATATGATGAAATAATGTAAAGGAGGGCATGAAAAACACTCCAGAAAGGTTTTCTTTGAAAAAGAAAACATCATGAATTTTTGCGCAAAAAAAACGCCTTACTATACTATGTCGAAAAAAAAATGTGATTTTTCAAACATGTTGTAAAAACGTGCTATATGATGAAATAATGTAAAGGAGGGCATGAAAAATACTCCAGAAAGGTTTTCTTTGAAAAAAAAATCATCATGAATGTTGGCGCAAAAAAAAACGCCTTACTATACTATGTCGAAAAAAAATGCCATTTTTCAAACATGTTGTAAAAACGTGCCATATGATGAAATAATGTAAAGGAGGGCGTGAAAAACACTCCAGAAAGGTTTTCTTTGAAAAAAAAATCATCATGAATTTTGGCGCAAAAAAAACGCCTTACTATACTATGTCGAAAAAAAATGCCATTTTTCAAACATGTTGTAAAAACGTGCCATATGATGAAATAATATAAAGGAGTACTTGAAAAACACCCCAAAAAGGTTTTCTTTGAAAAAAAAATCTTTATGAATTTTAGCACAAAAAAAACGCCTTACTATACTGTCGAAAAAAAAATGCCATTTTTCAAACATGTTGTAAAAACGTGCCCTATGATGAAATAATGTAAAGGAGGGCATGAAAAACACTCCAGAAAGGTTTTCTTTGAAAAAGAAAACATCATGAATTTTTGCGCAAAAAAAAACGCCTTACTATACTATGTCGAAAAAAAAATGCCATTTTTCAAACATGTTGTAAAAACATGCTATATGATGAAATAATGTAAAGGAGGGCATGAAAAATACTCCAGAAAGGTTTTCTTTGAAAAAAAAATCATCATGAATGTTGCCACAAAAAAAAACGCCTTACTATACTATGTCGAAAAAAAATGCCATTTTTCAAACATGTTGTACAAACGTGCCATATGATGAAATAATGTAAAGGAGGGCGTGAAAAACACTCCAGAAAGGTTTTCTTTGAAAAAAAAATCATCATGAATTTTGGCGCAAAAAAAACGCCTTACTATACTATGTCGAAAAAAAATGCCATTTTTCAAACATGTTGTAAAAACGTGCCATATGATGAAATAATATAAAGGAGTACTTGAAAAACACCCCCAAAAAGGTTTTCTTTGAAAAAAAAATCTTTATGAATTTTAGCACAAAAAAAACGCCTTACTATACTATGTCGAAAAAAAAATGCCATTTTTCAAACATGTTGTACAAACGTGCCATATGATGAAATAATGTAAAGGAGGGTGTGAAAAACACTCCAGAAAGGTTTTCTTTGAAAAAAAAATCATCATGAATTTTGCCACAAAAAAAACGCCTTACTATACTATGTCGAAAAAAAATGCCGTTTTTCAAACATGTTGTAAAAACGTGCCATATGATGAAGTAATGTAAAGGAGGGCGTGAAAAACACTCCAGACAGGTTTTCTTTGAAAAAAAAATCATCATGAATTTTGGCGCAAAAAAAACGCTTTACTATATATACTATGTTGAAAAAAAATGCCGTTTTTCAAACATGTTGTAAAAACGTTCCATATAATGAAATGATGTAAAGGAGGGCGTGAAAAACACTCCAGAAAGGTTTTCTTTGAAAAAAAAATCATCATGAATTTTGGCGCAAAAAAAATGCCTTACTATACTATGTCGAAAAAAAATGCCATTTTTCGAACATGTTGTAAAAACGTGCCATATGATGAAATAAAGTAAGGAGGGCATGAAAAACACTCCAGAAAGGTTTTCTTTGAAAAAAAAATCATCATGAATTTTGGCCTAAAAAAAACACCTTACTATACTATGTCAAAAAAAAATGCCATTTTTCAAACATGTTGTAAAAACGTGCCATATGATGAAATAATGTAAAGGAGGGTGTGAAAAACACTCCAGAAACGTTTTCTTTGAAAAAAAAATCATCATGAATTTTGGCGCAAAAAAACGCCTTACTATACTATGTCGAAAAAAAATGCCATTTTTCAAACATGTTGTAAAAACGTGCCATATGATGAAATAATGTAAAGGAGGGCGTGAAAAACACTCCAGAAAGGTTTTCTTTGAAAAAAAAATCATCATGAATTTTGGCGCAAAAAAAGGCCTTACTATACTATGTCGAAAAAAATTGCCATTTTTCAAACATGTTGTAAAAACATGCCATATGATGAAATAATGTAAAGGAGGGGGTGAAACACACTCCAGAAAGGTTTTCTTTGAAAAAAAAAATCATCATGAATTTTGGCGCAAAAAAAAAACCTTACTATACTATGTCGAAAAAAATGCGATTTTTCAAACATCGTGTAAAAACGTGCCATATGATGAAATAATGTAAAGGAGGGCGTGAAAAACACTCCAGAAAGGTTTTCTTTGAAAAAAAATCATCATGAATTTTGGCCAAAAAAAAACACCTTACTATAGTATGTCGAAAAAAAATGCCATTTTTCAAACATGTTGTAAAAACATGCCATATGATGAAATAATCTAAAGGAGGGCGTGAAAAACACTCCAGAAAGGTTTTCTTTGAAAAAAAAATCATCATGAATTTTGGCGCAAAAAAAGGCCTTACTATACTATGTCGAAAAAAAATGCCATTTTTCAAACATGTTGTAAAAACATGCCATATGATGAAATAATGTAAAGGAGGGGTGAAACACACTCCAGAAAGGTCTTCTTTGAAAAAAAAATCATCATGAATTTTGGCGCAAAAAAAACACCTTACTATACTATGTCAAAAAAAAATGCCATTTTTCAAACATGTTGTAAAAACGTACCATATGATGAAATAATGTAAAGGAGGGTGTGAAAAACACTCCAGAAAGGTTTTCTTTAAAAAAAAAAAAAATCATGAATTTTGGCGCAAAAAAAACGCCTTACTATACTATGTCGAAAAAAAATGCCATTTTTCAAACATGTTGTAAAAACGTGCCATATGATGAAATAATGTAAAGGAGGCGTGAAAAACACTCCAGAAAGGTTTTCTTTGAAAAAAAAATCATCATGAATTTTGGCGCAAAAAAAACGCCTTACTATACTATGTCGAAAAAAAATGCCATTTTTCAAACATGTTGTAAAAACGTGCCATATGATGAAATAATGTAAAGGAGGGCGTGAAAAACACTCCAGAAAGGTTTTCTTTGAAAAAAAAATCATCATGAATTTTGGCGCAAAAAAAACGCCTTACTATACTATGTCGAAAAAAAATGCCATTTTTCAAACATGTTGTAAAAACGTGCCATATGATGAAATAATGTAAAGGAGGGCGTGAAAAACACTCCAGAAAGGTTTTCTTTGAAAAAAAAATCATCATGAATTTTGGCGCAAAAAAAACGCCTTACTATACTATGTCGAAAAAAAATGCCATTTTTCAAACATGTTGTAAAAACGTGCCATATGATGAAATAATGTAAAGGAGGGCGTGAAAAACACTCCAGAAAGGTTTTCTTTGAAAAAAAAATCATCATGAATTTTGGCGCAAAAAAAACGCCTTACTATACTATGTCGAAAAAAAATGCCATTTTTCAAACATGTTGTAAAAACGTGCCATATGATGAAATAATGTAAAGGAGGGCGTGAAAAACACTCCAGAAAGGTTTTCTTTGAAAAAAAAATCATCATGAATTTTGGCGCAAAAAAAACGCCTTACTATACTATGTCGAAAAAAAATGCCATTTTTCAAACATGTTGTAAAAACGTGCCATATGATGAAATAATGTAAAGGAGGGCGTGAAAAACACTCCAGAAAGGTTTTCTTTGAAAAAAAAATCATCATGAATTTTGGCGCAAAAAAAACGCCTTACTATACTATGTCGAAAAAAAATGCCATTTTTCAAACATGTTGTAAAAACGTGCCATATGATGAAATAATGTAAAGGAGGGCGTGAAAAACACTCCAGAAAGGTTTTCTTTGAAAAAAAAATCATCATGAATTTTGGCGCAAAAAAAACGCCTTACTATACTATGTCGAAAAAAAATGCCATTTTTCAAACATGTTGTAAAAACGTGCCATATGATGAAATAATGTAAAGGAGGGCGTGAAAAACACTCCAGAAAGGTTTTCTTTGAAAAAAAAATCATCATGAATTTTGGCGCAAAAAAAACGCCTTACTATACTATGTCGAAAAAAAATGCCATTTTTCAAACATGTTGTAAAAACGTGCCATATGATGAAATAATGTAAAGGAGGGCGTGAAAAACACTCCAGAAAGGTTTTCTTTGAAAAAAAAATCATCATGAATTTTGGCGCAAAAAAAACGCCTTACTATACTATGTCGAAAAAAAATGCCATTTTTCAAACATGTTGTAAAAACGTGCCATATGATGAAATAATGTAAAGGAGGGCGTGAAAAACACTCCAGAAAGGTTTTCTTTGAAAAAAAAATCATCATGAATTTTGGCGCAAAAAAAACGCCTTACTATACTATGTCGAAAAAAAATGCCATTTTTCAAACATGTTGTAAAAACGTGCCATATGATGAAATAATGTAAAGGAGGGCGTGAAAAACACTCCAGAAAGGTTTTCTTTGAAAAAAAAATCATCATGAATTTTGGCGCAAAAAAAACGCCTTACTATACTATGTCGAAAAAAAATGCCATTTTTCAAACATGTTGTAAAAACGTGCCATATGATGAAATAATGTAAAGGAGGGCGTGAAAAACACTCCAGAAAGGTTTTCTTTGAAAAAAAAATCATCATGAATTTTGGCGCAAAAAAAACGCCTTACTATACTATGTCGAAAAAAAATGCCATTTTTCAAACATGTTGTAAAAACGTGCCATATGATGAAATAATGTAAAGGAGGGCGTGAAAAACACTCCAGAAAGGTTTTCTTTGAAAAAAAAATCATCATGAATTTTGGCGCAAAAAAACGCCTTACTATACTATGTCGAAAAAAAATGCCATTTTTCAAACATGTTGTAAAAACGTGCCATATGATGAAATAATGTAAAGGAGGGCGTGAAAAACACTCCAGAAAGGTTTTCTTTGAAAAAAAAATCATCATGAATTTTGGCGCAAAAAAAACGCCTTACTATACTATGTCGAAAAAAAATGCCATTTTTCAAACATGTTGTAAAAACGTGCCATATGATGAAATAATGTAAAGGAGGGCGTGAAAAACACTCCAGAAAGGTTTTCTTTGAAAAAAAAATCATCATGAATTTTGGCGCAAAAAAAACGCCTTACTATACTATGTCGAAAAAAAATGCCATTTTTCAAACATGTTGTAAAAACGTGCCATATGATGAAATAATGTAAAGGAGGGCGTGAAAAACACTCCAGAAAGGTTTTCTTTGAAAAAAAAATCATCATGAATTTTGGCGCAAAAAAAACGCCTTACTATACTATGTCGAAAAAAAATGCCATTTTTCAAACATGTTGTAAAAACGTGCCATATGATGAAATAATGTAAAGGAGGGCGTGAAAAACACTCCAGAAAGGTTTTCTTTGAAAAAAAAATCATCATGAATTTTGGCGCAAAAAAAACGCCTTACTATACTATGTCGAAAAAAAATGCCATTTT
>JALBFV010000060.1:0-11525 GCA_027123335.1 Amphiprion clarkii
GCTGTGGGTCTCAGATGGTTTTATGCTTCCTGTGGTATCTGTTTGGTTTCTAGTAGGGGTTTTAACACAGTTTTTAGGGTCCTTTTCTTTTGTTCTGTGGATCTTTTTTTCCAGTATTTCATTAAATTATCTGCTGCAGAGAGAAAAGGAATAAAAGGAGACAGAAATGAGGGCAAATGTGTTCAAAACAAGTTAAAACATCATGCAAAATGCCTCAAAACAGACTCTGAAATGACTCAAAAGCTCGAAATTTGTCCAAAACAAGTTAAAATATTTGTCTCATAATCAAAATGTATCATGACCTGCTCAAAATGATAAAAACTGACTTTAATATGTCTGAAATGACCTAAAAGCTCAAAATTTGTCAATAATGACCCCAAAATTGTTCAAATCAAATTAGAATTTTGTGTAAAATGCCTCAAAACAAGATTAAAAAAAACTGACTTGAAAATGTCTGAAACGAGTAAAAAGCTTAAAATTCAACCAAAATGACTTAGAATTTTCCCAAAACTAATTAAAATTCTGCACAAAATCACTGAAAACTTCAGTCTTTACTCATAATGTGTCCAAATGCATAACGTTCCTGCTTTTGGGCCTGAATTTTAATACAGGTGTAACCAGGTGGTAAACAGAAGCAAGTAAATATTGTGAAAACCACTGAAATCCCTGTTTGTGACTCTTCTGCTGATTGTCGTTTTGGACAGCAGGGGGCGTATTGTTATTGTTGTATTGGGGGTGGTTTTGAGGTCAAAGGGCAAGATACTGGAAGTGGTGGGAACAGAACAAAGGGTTACTGGTTACTGTGGGACAGTAAGAAAATGTAAATAATACCGTGCTATGAAAGACTGAATTATGAAATATAGTGACAGGGTGGTAAACTGTTTGTTATTTGCATTAAAATCCACTTTATGTCCGTGTACTGCCTCTATCACAGAGCCCATTTTTAATTCTAATTTTAATCTTGATTTTAGTGTTGAAGATGTTAGGACCATATTTAGCAAAACCAAAACCAACAAAAGCCCAGGCCCTGATAACATCTCTGGTAACCTCTTGAGACACTGTTCAGATCAACTGTCTCTTGTTTTTTATCACATATTTAAGTGCTCCTTGGAGCAGCAGACGGTCCCCGAACTGTGGAAAAGGTCAACAGTTGTGCCTGTGGCTAAAGTAAAATCCCCCAAGTCGGTTAATGATTACAGACCGATAGCCTTGACCTCCCTAGTTATGAAGGCCTTTGAAAAATTGATCAAGAGAGAGTTGGTGGAGGCTGTGGAGGACATTTTAGACCCTTTGCAATTTGCATACAGGACTAAAAGAGGTGTGGACGATGCGGTTTTAACTCTTCTTAACTTTGTTTTTAAACACCTCGAAGGCCCAGCCACCCACGCACATCTACTGTTTTTAGATTTTACTTCTGCTTTTAACACAATCCAGCCCCATATTTTAGCTTCTAAATTATTATCAAATTTTAGGTTGGGTCCTAGTATCGTTGGCTGGATTTTAGATTTTTTAACAAACAGATCACAATGTGTGAGAGTCAATGGTGCTCTGTCAGACGTCCTCCTCTCCTCCACTGGTTCTCCACAGGGCTGTGTCCTCTCACCCATCTTATACATCCTGTACACTGATGACTGTAGAAGTTTACATTCAGGAAGACATATCCTGAAGTTTGCTGATGACACAGTCATAGTGAGCTTGTTACAGGGAGAGGACACAGCCCTGGGGCCAGTGGTGGATGATTTTATTCACTGGTGCGACGACTCATTTTTAAACTTAAATGTGACAAAAACCAAGGACATGTGCATAGATTTTAGAAGGAAACCAAAGCCACCATTTTTAACTGTGATCAAGGGGGAGACAGTGGAGCGCGTCACCAGCTTTAAGTACCTTGGTGTCGTCATAGACAGTAAGCTCTCTTTTAATGAAAACACAGATGTTGTGTACAAAAAATCACAGCAGCGACTGCACTTTCTCCGGACGCTCAACAGGTTCGGGGTATGCACTAAACTGTTGACAATGTTCTATAATTCCATGGTTGAATCTGTCCTGACCTTTGCCTCCATCACATGGTTTGGCAGTCTTTCCTTAGAAAACAGAAAAAGGTTAGAACACATCATCAAAATTGCAAGTAAAATCATAGGTGTAACATTACCAGACCTGTCAACAACATACCTGAAGAGAGTGAACTCTAAGGCTCAGGACATCACACAGTGTCCTGAACATCCTCTCCATACTGAGTTTGAGCTCCTAGCCTCCGGCAGGAGATTTAGAGTGCCAAAGGCCAAATCCAACAGGATGAGGAACTCTTTTGTAGCCCAAGCCATCACACAATTAAATTTGAATTTTAGAAAAAGGTGAATGGTAGTGATGTGAAGTGATGGTCCTGCTTTCTGTTGTCCCTAGTGGTGTATGGTCACTTGTCCTTGCCAGCATTTTTCTTGAATCCTTGCGACAGTGATTGTGTTTGAAGTTGTGTTGCTATGTTTTGTGTTTGTTGTTTTACTCACCTGCAAAGCAAATTTCCCTCAGGGGACAATAAAGATAATTGAATTGAATTGAATTGAATTGAATGAGGAGTAGCGACAGTTAGAGCAGTGGTTCCCAACCTGTTTGGCTTGGAGCCCCCCCTATAAGCTGCACTCCAGCCCCCAGCGGGCGTAACTCCATCTTTAGCAGAGAAACGAAGCTCCAGCAGTGTTTGTCCATCACACATGAGCAGCGACTTGATTTGTTGAGTGCCGAGGGTGAACTACAATAAAATCATCAACAAAACTGGCAGTGAGAGACAAGCTGCCACACACTGGCACCATCTGGACCCAAGCTGATCAATCATGATGTTCTTAGTTCCATGAAATATCAATGTATTTTATATGCATTGTGTTTCTGTGTTGGTTAATGATGAGATATTTCTAACTGCTTTTGTGTTACTGCAGTATGTGTTTAGAACAGAGGCTTATACAGGGCAGTGTGGTAACTGTGGGTTTTATTTGCCCACTAGGTGCCACAGCCGTATGTTTCTGTTTTTAGTACTATTTCTGGTGCTGTTTCTCATATTTCTACTAATGTGTTGCGCCACACATTTCATTGTATAAATTCTATTAGATGTAAATAACTTGGGGAAACAAAGAACCCCCACAAATCTAATTTGAAGTATTGGTTTCTGATTTGACCCGGCTTCAAATCTAATGTTAGATTCAGTGTTAAATCCACAAACACAGAGACTTTTGGTGACTTTTCAGAGCGTATTTTAACATAAACTCAGACTTTTATTGACTTTTCAGAGCGTATTTTAACATAAACTCAGACTTTTATTGACTTTTCAGAGCATATTTTAACATAAACTCAGACTTTTATTGACTTTTCTGTGCGTATTTTAACATAAACTCAGACTTTTATTGGCTTTTCAGAGCATATTTTAACATAAACTCAGACTTTTATTGGCTTTTCAGAGCGTATTTTAACATAAACTCAGACTTTTATTGGCTTTTCAGAGCGTATTTTAACATAAACTCAGACTTTTATTGACTTTTCAGAGCGTATTTTAACATAAACTCAGACTTTTATTGACTTTTCAGAGCATATTTTAACATAAACTCAGACTTTTACTGGCTTTTCAGAGCGTATTTTAACATTCGGAGCTCTAACTCAGACTTTCCTCTCTTCTCCAGCATTAAATCTTTGTCTGCAGAGAGAAAAGAACGACTCCATTTTTTGCCAGACTGGAGGATGTTGGAGGGAGTCTGTTAATCTCTCTGGACCTGACATTTGAAAACCTCCACCTCTCCTCACCCTCCCAGCCCACTGATGTGAGGAAATCCAGCTCTGAACAGACTGAACTTCTAAATCCCTCCTGGAAGCTTCACCCTGAACAGACAACTGCAACGCCGTGGTAACGGGCAGATTACAGGTAACAGGTGTAAACTGTCAGTAACGCTCAGAGTCACGTGATGCTGCTCCGTTTATGTAGCGAGGCAGAAAATAAGGACGGGAAGCCGCCACATTGAACAGATCAGAGTTTCCACAGACCAACACTTCACTCTATTTATGCACTCTGAGAGGAAATTTATCGCTTATTTCTGTCAACCAAACTGGGTCAACATCATAATGTAGCATCAACTTCACATCACGTGGAATTTACACTGGAATTTATAAAGAAGCTGAGAGAAAACTGAATTCAAGTTGAGCTAACTTAACCTTCCTGTTGTCTTCATTTACGGGCACCAAAAAATATTGTTACCTTGTCTGAAAAAAATCAGCAAAAAAATTTCCCAAATTTCTGAAAATTTGCAAAACCTTCAGGAAGAAAATTCCAATAATTCCTTAAAAGTTTCCCTTAAAAGTTTTATTTATAAAAAAGTTCCTAAATTTGGCAAGAAAATTATTGTAAATATTTTCAAAAAATGAGCAAAAAATCTTCCAAAAAATATCTAAAGTGATTTGCATATATATCAGTAAAACTTGTAATATTGTCTTGAAGAGCATTCATAAAAAAAATCTGCCAAGTTGCTGGATTTTAGTTGATTTTGTTATGAATGTTCTTCAACATTTTAACATTTCTTTTAGCTGTAAACTGTCTGAAAATGACAAAAAAAGATGAAACTTGGTGCAAAATTACTCACAAATTTCTCCTAATGAGATAAAACTTTGACAAACTGACTTGAAATTATCTGAAATTACCCATAATTTGTCCAAAAAGATTAAGAATTTGTGCATAAGTGGATTAAATAGTGAATTCAAATTGAGGTATCTCTATTCTTCTGTTTGCTTGATTGGACTCAACAACAAGTAACACAATTTCACCATTTTACTCAAGATTTGGCAAAAGTTCAACTAAAATAACTGGAAACTGTTCAAAATGAATCCAAATGACAATTTGCTCAAAAAAAGCGGAATCTTTGTGCAAAATGATCCAAAAGCTTTTTCTAATTGACTAAATTGTATAAAATTACCCAAACATTTGCCCAAAAAGATTCAAAATGTGTGCAATAAGTTGATGTGATCTTCTTGTTAAGCACATTTAACTTGTAGAATTAGGGTTAGGGCTTTAGGAATCTAACGTTCCTAAAACTGAAACGTTGTCAATCCTCCAGATGGATCTGAAGACCCGACCGGCCTCTGGGGCGGCGTTTGGTGAAGTTATCTCTGGAGGCTGCTGGAGGATAAATGTGGAGATCTGCAGATAGAAGCCAAGAAGATGAACGGAGCTGGAGAGGAAGAAGATCTACAGTGGTGTTCAAAGTAATAGCAGTCCCACATCACTTTATCAGGACCGTCGGTGTTGATTTAACTTATTTCTGTAAGTCATACCTTGAAAATAGAAACGGGGTGCTGGGGGGAGGAGGGGAGCAGGGCCGTGCAGAGACCTTTGGAGGGGCAGGTGCTCAAAGTTCAAAGGGGGCACATGGAGCAAGAATTTGAAACACCATACAGAAACATACCTCATAATACAAGGAGCAGCAGTAGCTAAGTCTCAGGACTGCTGATCAGAAGGTCATTGGTTCAAACCCTGACCTGTGATGTAGTGTATTTGAGAAAAATTATTATTTGGAAGCTGAATTTACATCACCATTAGACACTGGACTGTTTAACTGTGGCTGCTCTTCCTGGAGTCCTTGCTTTTAAATTTCATACCTTTTCCAGACATGTACTGTAGAGTCACGGATTTGCTCCATGGTGCTGATTCATAATCTGCCCTTTATTATTCGTAGTGCTAATAATAGGTTTAAAAAACAATTAAATGATATAGAAATCATGTATTTAAATGTATTTGTACTTTTATTCAGTTTGACTATCCACTTTGCGCAAGCCAGCAAGGTTCTAAAAGTTTTATATTATATTTAATTTGTCTAAATATACAAATGTTATAAACAAGTACTGATATCTTTAAATGAGAGGTTGAGAGAAAAACAACTCAAATTCTTCTAATTATTATTGTTATTGTATTTGTACTGCAATAGTCCAAAATTATGTGAAAATGCATGTACGTAGTTTCAGTGAAATAACATAACCTCTGTCTCATTGCCTCTAGAAACAGGAAACACACTGCAACTCACTGACAGTAAAATAATACATCTCTCTGATGCACTTTGCCCATGACAACAGAAACACACAGAAACATGCAGAAGCCTGGCAGACTTTATCCTCTCAGCAGCTGTGTGGTTAACTAGCAGCTAGAACTGATGACAGGTGTGTGTTAGAGTCAGACACACACACACAGGATGCTCACTTCATCAGTCATCTTGCAAAAATACACCGTACATAAACGAATCCCGCTGCAGAACCTCCTCTCCATCAGGACCATCAGTTGTTGATGTCCTCCCTCGGGTCTCCGGTTTCTAGACTAGCGGCGCTAGCGCAGAGCTACAGGGAACATCTGGACCCCTCAGAGCAGTGAGTGACGTCTGCGTAGATCACGGTAGATCTGAATTATTATTATTTTTGTTTTATTTATTATTTTGTCTTCTGTGTTTGTCAGTGTCTCTCCTCTAAACGAGTCCTGCGTAAAAGTGAACTCAGCAATCTCATTTTGATGCAGGCTCCAGTGGCAGATTTAGAGGCACCTTATTTGTTTGTTTGTATCATATGTCCACAAAGGTTTACTGCAGCGCTGTGTTTGAATCCTGTCATTCTGGTCTGTTTTTAGGCCCTAAAAGCCTCCTTTCTAAAACGCATCGTCTGCTCTTCTTTGCCCTCAGCTCCTCTCTGTAAAGGGGATCATCAGGAATAAACATCCAAACCAGGCTGCTGGGCCTCATTCCTGCTGCGGATAACTAGCAGATTTTACTCGGAATTACCTGCAGAGCTGAATCTACGGAAGTCTGGATTCATGCCGGATTTCGATCATGAATCCGGTCCTGGGGGAGAGCGGCCTCCTGGCTCCGCAGCAGCCACACCACCAGATGACGAGCCAAGCCGACTCCGCCATCCCGGAGCCGGGATACTTCCTGGGGGAGCACGGCGGCTTCGGGCCGGATGGTTTGTCCGGGTTGGATCTGGGCGCGCTGCCGCCGTCCGGCCTCACCTACCTGCACCTGAGCAGCCCCCTGCACCGGGTCCACCGGCCGCCAAGGCGCTGCGCTGCGCTGCGCTGCGCTGCGCTGCGCTGCGCTGCGCTGCGCAACGACCTGGGATCCAACATCAGCTGGCTGAAGACCCTGAACCTGCGCTTCCGCTGCTTCCTGGCCAAAGTGCACGAACTGGAGCGCAGGAACAAGGTGCTGGAGAAGCAGCAGCAGCAGGCCCTGGAGGACAACAGCGGAGGAGATCCACACCAGAAGCCGCTGACCAAAGACATGGGGGTCCAGACCGGATTCATGGGTCCGATCCAGCCCAGACCGGGCTACATGCTGCTCCACAACGCCAACAACCCGGCCTACCTGCACCGGCGGCCTCCTCTCTCCCACCATCAACCCTCCTCCTCTGTTCCACAACAGATACCTGCTGGGGAACCACCTGAACACGGACTCCAACTCCAACCTCAGCACCAGCCCGGCTCTGAGTCCCAGCGACCCGATCAGAACCATCAGCAACATCAACGAGAAGCTCTCCGCTCACACCGGAACCGGCACCAGCAACGGGCTTCCTCCCCGGAACCATCTGGTCCTTCAACCACACCCGGAGGTTCGGCACCGGCAGGGAGTCGTGCGTCACGGGACCCGGAGTGTCCTGGACGCACCCGGACGGCGTCGGAGTCCAGATCGACACCATCACACCGGAGATCAGGGCGCTGTACAACGTGCTGGCCAAGGTGAAGAGAGAGAGGGACGAGGACAAGAGGAGGTGAGGACTTCACAGTCTGTCAGCGGAGTAGAATATGATCCTGATGCTCATTGAAAGGTTTCAGGTGGAGGGAGTTTTCTGTCACTAGAGAGCAGGTTTCTGGATGAAGTTGTGTTTATCAGGGTGTTTGGACAGGTTGTAGCTTGGTGCTGGGTGGTTGTGGACAAAATTAAGATTAAAAACAGTTAAATTCAATGCAGCAAGCTTTGTTAACTTCTTAAATCATTCAGTCACTCAATCCAGCTTTATTTGTGTAGCATTTTTCAAATCAAAGGAAGTACATGAAGAAGACAAGGAACAAAACGGCAGTTAAAAAAACAATACCCCTATTATTTTAAAGTGATATAATCTAAATAGTCAAAATGTACAATTAAATGGGTGAAAATCTGTTTGCAAAGTTGTAGTGATCTTAAATTTTTATAAAATCTAGTAAAATCTGATAATCTAATTCAAAAAGTGATGAAAGATAAATAAACATGTCAAAATGTATATATATATATAAATGGGATCAAAATCCATTTTAAAAATTGTCGTAATAAAAATAAAGAAAATCTAACAATGTAATTTTAAAAAAGTGACAAAAGATAAATAGTCAAAAATGTATAAATACATGGATCAAAATCTGTTTTTAAAACTATAATAAATAAAACTCTTAAATGAAAACCGTGTCAACACACTGATTGAAAGCCAATAAGACAGTGATCCTGCATATTAAAAACTCCATTCAAAAACTACAGCAGGGAATGGATATAAAAGGTTAGAATGGATTTTCCAGGCTGTTGCTGCAGTTAGGAGCTGATATTTAATCCATTCAGGATGTAAAATCCTATTCATGTCTCCTATGTTTATTCATTTATTCACCTTTATTTAAACTTCGAGTACGTTGAGGATTGGAGGCCTCATTTAAAATGTAAAATAAGAAAAAATTGTCTTCTGTGAGTAATTTACACATTCTTGCACATCTTAGATATTCGCATCACTTATGAGCCATAATTTCTTACAGTGTTTTCTAAAAGAAAGCAAAACTCACTTCACATCGGACATATGTGACAAATCTTTGATTTAAAGCCCTGCAGAGTTACAGCTTCCTTAAACAAACGTGACACCAGAATCATGCAGGATTTGAATTCTTTGTTGCATTTTGTTGTCGTTTTTCTGCAGGACCTTGTGCGATGTTTAGCATCTGCTGATTTGCAGCGTTCATGTTGCTGTTTGGTGGCTTTTGGTGCATGACACATACAGAAGAGATCAGATTTAAGTGTATTTTTTAGCCCAGTGACTAGTTGGTCCAGCCTGCAGCCTGTGTGTGTTTTCATTAATGCGTTCCTCCGTGTTTTTTTTGTTTCTACTGCTGTGTGATGTTTAAAAGCACCGACCTCAACACTTTGTGCTTCGTCCTGCTGACACAAGATGCTTCTGCAGGACAAACCTTCAGTCACATTGATTTCAGGAGGATGTTAAACTGAGCAGCAGAGACTCGTTCTCTGAGCTGCACGTTCACAAACTGCTTCTCGTTCCGGTTTTATAGCTGCACTAAAAGTTCCATTAAGTTTTTACATGTTTGAAAGCTATTAGAGGGACGTGGAGATGGAAAACGATTCAGTAGTTTCTTCAGTGGCATTGTGCTGGTTGTGGAGGTGTTTTTGTTTGAATCATAGCTCCGCCAAGGAACGCTCCATTTGTCCGTCTGTCTGTCTGTCTGTTGGTAACATTACTTCAAAATGGATTTGGATGAAATTTTCAGGGAAGGTCAGAAATGACACAAGGACCAAGTGATTAGATTTTAGCAGTGATGCGGCTTATAGTCTGGATTCACGGATTTGTTATAGATTTCTGTATCGTTGGGAGATAGCAGCACTGTCTCCTTAGGGCTGCTCTGGGGTTCAGGCATATGGGTTCTGGAAAGCGTCTCGAGACAATTTGACTGTAATTGGTGCTATATAAATTGAATGGAATTGAACCCACAGCTGTTGTATTGATATTCCAAAATGCCTTCTTGGGCAGTCCAGATAAATCCTTCAGCTAGGAACCTTCAAAAAAGGTCTCCCAGTCCATCATGGTTGCTGAGGTACAGCTCTCTGATACTCAGACAGCTCCTCAACCACAGCACATAATGCAGCAACATGGGAGTGCGGTCATCCTCCCTGCTGGATCATAATCCATGATCATCTAAAAAGTCTGTCCCGGGGTCCTTAGAACCCCTCCTACCTTCTGTAGTGACTTTTTAATCCACTCTTTGAATGCAGGTTTCTGCTTCACTGCTTTTCTCTTGGATACATCTAGCAGTGAAACAACCTGTACATCCTTCTTTGCCCCTTTTCTGGAGCCCACTCTCAGTTCTTTCACCCTACTTGGCGTAGTGTATTCCATGGAGTCAGCAGTGTCCTCTTCGCTGATCTCACTCTGCTTGGCCATGTTGTCCTCCTCAGGCTCTGCTGGATTCCTTGCTGCTGTCCTGGCTCCAGCCGGATGCTCTGCTTCTTATACTCTCACTTTCTGGCTCAGTCTCCCACAGCGGCAGCCTGCTGCCACTGCAGTCTCTGTACAACTGGAGCCGGTTGAGCTTGAGCTCCCCACTCAGAAAACCCCGGGCTGGAAGAAGGAGTGGTCCTTATGATGCCAGAGGGTGCTGACGCCCCGCGGTCACCAACCTCAATCCATCAGCATTTATTCCCCAGGGCTTTCCCGTCACATGGAACAGTCCTGCACCGACTTCATTCTTTAACTTTTTCCCCCCTTGGAGAAGAGGGTTCAGTAATGGCCTATCAGGCCTAAGTCTCCTGACCCCATCTTTCTGTCCCGCTTTTTTCCCATGTGCCTGCTCCTCTTCTGTGGTCACATTCCCACAGGAACAGGGCGAACTCCTTCAGTGCTTCAATCACAGACTTATTAGCAGCCACTATCCTCTCCAGCCCGTGGCAGGACTGTGTCGGTCTATGTTTGGCTCTACTTCCCCATCTGCATCCGAGGTCTCCTCCTGCGATGCAGCCTGGTCATTACCGTCACTTTCTTCATCTGATATCGCCTCAGGGTCAGTGCGTACACTCGCGGTTTCTTCACCCTCCTCAATAATCCTGTCGCAGTACACATTTAATGGGGCCAGGAACTGTCCATGGTCCTTATACACTGACATGGCTTCCGCTTTTGAGGGAGCCACTAAAACCTGTTGCACCCCGGTTTCTCTTGCTAATGTCTTCACCACAGGATCATATTTCACAGAGGGGCTAATTATTGACACTATCCGCCCCTTTAAGGTGCCCTCTTTGGTCTTCTCTAAGAAGTCACCCCACCACCTCTGTTTTTACTTCAGTAGGACTGTCTAATATTATAATCCAGACTTTGTTCAGGTGGTCATACACAGCTACCGTCCGTCCTGCTTCACTCCACCTCTCTCCTCTTTGGGGAATGCTGCCTCCACTAACTTCCGCACAACCGGGTCCCAAGAATTCCACCCATCCCCACGGATAATCACCTGAAATTTCTGCTCAGGTAATACCCCGGGCAGAATCTTCTTTTTTTTTTTTTTTTTTGTCTGCATTTGTTCTCATTGTTTAACTCCACAAAGGGGGAGTCAACATTGTATGAGATCAATGCATATTTTAGTCTTGCAGCCAAATATTTTAATATTTGGTGCATGTGTGTGACCATCACCGGCCCTCCCTGAAAGCTAAGCAGACATTCTTTATTAGAACTCCCTATTATAAGCCAGGGAGGGCAGTGCTACACCTCAGTGGTGTGTGGGGGAA
>JALBFV010000061.1:0-10894 GCA_027123335.1 Amphiprion clarkii
ACCATAGGTGACGTAAAATAGTTTTAATATTTAGAGGAATATGAGGAAGATTTTTACATAATAAAGCTGAAATACTGCAGCCAAATCATGAAGAAAAGGAAAACTAGCCATTTGATATGAAGTAGTTATTTTTTCTTCATGGATAAAGTATTTTCTTTTAATTTCATGATATTTTATATTCAAATTCCTTGAGTGTTCCTTTTCCTTTCGAATTGTGAAGTTGCAAATTTGATTTAATTTTTTTTAGAATTTCATTTCATATTTTGGTCAAATAGCTCCACAGGTTCTCCAGTTGCTCACTTTTCCGATGAAGTGTGACAATGTTTTAGATATCATAGACCCAAAAAGCCAAGTGAACATGCACAGTGATTTTTAAATGTATTTATTTTTGTCCATATAAACACGACACAACACCATCAAACAGCTTTTAAATGTCAGCTCCCACGTCCTCATATTCAGTAATTACAGCCTGGTAACATTCTGGTATTCATCTCCAAACCTGTGTAGATAGTTGTTTAACTTATTTCACCATACAGATGATTAATTTGAAGCAAAAGTCTAACATTTCTGCCTGTGAAGCAATAAAGATTTTTGTTTTTTTTGTCATTATGTATTGACAGTTAAAAAAAACAACAACAAATACCTGTAAATATGTAAATAAACATGATTGTGCTTTAATTTTATCAGTCTAATTTCATATGAATCAAGTTTAACTGTGGATTTAGTTGATGCTTTTGCACAGACTGTAATGGACTCCATGGATGAAATCCACTTTGAAAATCTCTGGAGACAACTGCTAACCAAAGCAGGACTGAACCCAAATCACAGCCAAGTCTAAGAAACTTAAGGCTGAATTTGTAGTATGACAGGACATTTCTGCCATAAGTTCCATGTCTTTACTGATGTCATTTAAACTGCAATTATTTTGTAAGCGCCATCCACAATAAAAAATAACCCATGACTGCATTAAAATGTATATAGCAGCATAATGTAGTAAATGTATTGAAGCAAAAGTTCAGTCCCTGAATGTTGTAGCTGCTGCAGGTGGAACCACTGTTCCCTCTAAGCTGCGCGCGTGCGCAATTGCACACTGCTGACACGGTCTCCGCGCACACAAAATCTGCGCTGCGCACAAAAAAAAAATCCAACCTAAATTGTAAATAAAATAAACACGTAGCAATTCATTCTGTGCTATTTTTCAATGTGAGTTAGTGAGTGACCGGTGACTGGCTGCTGCAGCCAATGATGCGATTCACATACGTATTTACCATAGACTGTATATAATGGTATTTACGCAGCTAATCAACGTCAGGCGTTCTTATGTGCAGCCACCGTTGTTCTCATAGATATGAATGAGTAGGTAGGACACGCCCCTTTGAGCTGCGTGCTACAGCGAGGCTAAGCTAGTGGGGACAAAGTTTCAGTGCATTCTGTTGATGTAGACGGCGTGAAAACGGAAACAAGTATGCCGGCTCACTGTGCTGCATACAATTACACACTGCGTCGTACGATTGAGACAAGGAAACTTGGAATGACTTTTCATAGGTAAGAATAGTTTTTGGCTCTTTTTTCATTATGAAATCTTGTTGAGAGCTTCCAGTCTATGAGAGCTAACTAGTTAGCCACTAGCAAAACGCTAAGGCGAGCTGTTAGAGTCGTAGAAGTAGGATCAGCATTTGTAATAGTACAGTAGTTATAAAGCCTAACTCATGAATATCCAGATTACCATCTATGTTCTTCCTCCAAACCCATTTTATGATTGGGATTACAGGCAGTTCTTTAGGACTGCTCTCAAATAATTGAAATGTTATTAAACAAGGTTATACTTATCAAATTAAATAGCTCTGGTCTCCAGTATATTGGCGAATTCAGTTCTTTGTACTTAATTTATTAGCATGATTTCTTTTTAATATGTTGTGTACAGACTTAATTACTTCTCTGTCTACTTTTTTACTCCATGTAGGTTTCCCAGAGACTATGGGTTGAGGAGGAATTGGAAGTTTGTCGGCTTAGACCTGGTATCATTCCATCAGTGTTAAATTTCCCGGCTCATCTTGGAAGAGTATGTGCCAGAAAGACCACGACCAAGCAGCCTTGAGATCTTAGGCAGCGTCTCCCTCAGGTGGGTGTCAACGGTGTTCACGGTCAGGTCTGTGGTAATCCTGTCAAAAAACAAAACAGAAAAAAATCGAGATTATAAATCAACATGTAACCAAAGCACTCTGTGTATAATGCCATAGTATAGGATGTAGTTCAGAAAATGTCAAAGTATAGTATACTTTTCAAGAATAACATAGTATGGCTTGTAGTTCATAGTATAGCATGTTGGCAGGAAAAAAAACCCAAACATAGATTATGTGGTTCAAAAAGCGCAAAATGATAGGATGTTGCCTAAAATTGTCATTATGATATGTGGTTCAAAAAATGTCATCGTGCAGTATATTTTCAAAATAGTATGTAATTCAAGAAAACATCAGAGTATATGTCATCTAAAAATGCCATAGAATAATAATTTCATTGCACAAGAAAAAGTATAGTAACTTTTAAAACTGTTCCAATTCTTATATGTTGCTAAAAAAAACAAAAAAAATCATCAGTAATATGTCAATTAAAATAGCCTATAGTATAGCGTGTCGCTCAACAAACATCATAGTATAGCATTTCGCTCTAAAAACGTCAGAGTATAGCCTTTAGTCCACAGCTGTCAGTAGGTGAGGAGCAACACAAAAACAGTCCAAACGCTGGTTTCCAGAGGGTTAGACGAGAATTTATTTGAAAGAGTAAGTTTACAACACAACATGTGAGGGGGTTAAAAACAAATGGGTGTTAGTAAAATAAAAATAAATCAACAGAACTAAAAGTGAACTTCATGTTGACATTGATGGGCATTCCAACCAGGAACAAAGTAAAAGATAATCAATATGAAAAAAAACTCTTCCTGTTCACCTCTTCAAGCCCAAAAACACACCGCAGTAGCAGCCTAAACTAAAACTACCAATGGGTTCCCTGTTTTCCTTTGTGAACAATTCAAAGGTCCTTCTCTATCTCCCCACACATCCATCAACCACTGGAACACATCTCCAAAGTTCTGCCGGGCCAGCTCAGCTTCCCCTCAGAAGAAGTGGCGCCACCTGCCAGATGAAGGAGCCTTTTGAGAGGCAGCTGGCATCGTGATTGGACTGTACTTTGGTCTGTTCCAATCCATCTTCAGCTCCAGAGAAGGCAGGTGGGACGAGTCAACGGAGGCCGGATGGACGAAGGCATGCAGCTGAGTACAATCCAGAAAACAACAGAGGAGGAGTGCAGCAGCCAGAACAAGCAGAACAGCATCGTGTGTCTCTTAGAAAACGTCATAGTATAGCCTTTGGTATGATAAAACACCATCATATACATCGTATATTGTACAAATAACAAGTCAAAGCAAAGAGACATACATTGTAGAATTGTAGTAATTGTGGGCTGACTGATTTACTGATTATCAGTATTTTATTTTTTACTGATTTACAGTAATAAATACATTTAAAAATGGTGCTACTTTGGCTCTGAACCTTGATCTACCTGTGGTCGCTCTGTCTTCTGGAGTGATTTGATTGGTTATACGTAATGAATAAAATTCCTTTAACTTAACATCTGTAAACAAAACAAAAACGTATCAACAGTTTTATGTTAGCGTTTGTGTTCTTCTAAGTTTAACTCAAGAATTTTAAATACTTTCATTTACTGCAAATGAATATCTACTCCAAATGTCCCACTAATAATCATTATCAGGCTTAAAACAACCCACAAAACACCCCTCTATACTCCACCAAACTGAGTACAGTCCGTTCCCCCTTCTATAAATCTGCTTGAAATCATCCGCTTCCTGTTTGTCAAAGTGGCCTTCTACCTGGACAGGTTTTGTTGGAGCTCATGCAACAAACATTTTGAGTAACTGCTAGTGATGGTGAAGTCAAAGCTTCATGAAGCAATGAACCACTTTGACACAACTGCATCAAGAACGACACACTGCTTCGAAGCATTTGACACACCCAGAAGAGTGACATCTGCTGGCTCTGTGTCAGAACTGCAAGTGGAGAAAACTGAAAAAGCCTCAGGACTGCTTGTCTCACACTGCTTTGTACTTGCAATAAATGTTTTAAAACGGTATAAATGTTTGTTTGCATGCATGTATATGTGTTTTTGTATGTAAATATAGATATATTTAAATGTGTGCCCACATGCGTGCGTGTGTGTGTGTAGATATACATGCATATGGTGTGTATAGAGGTACTGGGGGACAGGAAAGTGCTTGTGCTACTTTGTGTGGGACACTAGTATTATGTGATGTGGAAGTCAATAGTGGTGCTTCTGCAACTTTGCCATTGTGGCAGTATAAATGGGGTGTAAACCAGGGAGTGCATGGTTTCAGTCTGTTTCTTTTGTAGCTGACTACCTCTCCAGCTTTGGAGAAGACCCGCTCACATGGCACAGATGTTGCTGGCATGAGGAGATATTTTTTGGCCATCCTGAAGAGGTTTGGATACAGTTTGACGTGATGCCCAGTAGGTGAACGGGTCTTCTCCTCTGGAGAGGCAGGGCTCAGATAGACATCTTGCACTCTCACAACTCACAACACACTCTTTCAACCACTCAAACAACTCTCTATGTACCTATCTATAACCTATTCTACTATATGTGTAGTGTGTTTCTATGAATGAATGAATATGTGTTGTGTATGTGTGAATCTATGTGTATGTATCTATGAGTGTTATTTAGTGTATGAAATGTAAATAAATCTATCTAAACTTAATTCTACCTAAATGTGTTCACTCTCTGACTTCTTTCCAAATGGCAAATGTAATAGCTTAACCTCCTCTCAAAAACCCACAGTTTGAGGAGTGAATCAGACCCCTTTTAAGACCTGGACAGATTGAAATGTCCAACCCCTTCGTTATTCCCAAAGCACCGCCATGTACAGTCTATGAGCACCGCAACACACGCTGTGACGTAACGAGACCTCGCTCTCGGTAGTCACGTGATTGTTGAGCATGCCGAAGCAGGGATCGAAACACTATCTCGGAACACTTCCGCTTCAAACGCTCGGCACTGTGTCGAGCAAACTGGCTCGAGTGTAACATCACTAATAACTGCACTTTAATATGGATGGATGACACTGAATTTGAGTCTGTTTTAATGAGACTGAGTTAAGATGTGTGGCTCTGTCATTAAATAGGAAATTATTTCTCAGAATTCATAGAGAAAAGTCTGAAATGTTTGCTAGATTAGCGTCCCACATGTTCTTTGGCTCAGCTAAAGCTAACTCTTGCCAACTTCTGGATGTCTTGAGTTGCTTGTTGTTAAATTATCTTGCTAGAGGTGCTGAAGCTCAGAAAGTCCGAGATGTTTGTTCAAAATAAGCTCATTCTGAAGTCTTCTCTGAAGTGTCCTCTTTTGTTTGAACTTTCCCTAAACTTAGGAGTTAATTACAGAGCAGCACATCCAGACTCAGTCTCATTTATGTAGAGATTAAACTTCAGTGTCATTCATTGATGTTAAAGTGCAGTTTTTCAAATGTTTGTTGCACATGTTCCCGACCAAACCAGTCCAGGTGGAAGACGATGTGAAGAGAACACTCCAGAGGATCAATATCACACATTTACGTTGGAAAGAAATGTCCTTTAATTAGACATTGTCATGCAAAAGTTGGATTTCCCTTTAATGATGTTCAAATCTTTGTTTAGTGCTTTGTTGATGTTGGTTTCTAAATGTTTTTTGACACTCGGCCCCAAAGATTAAAACCTTCTACGGCTCACAAGCTGCAACAATTCACACATTATCAACTATCTTTCTGACTAGACTAAGATAAAAAGTGGAAAAACTGCCTGATTCCTGCATCATGAATGTAAATCTTTTTGGTTTTTATGACAGTAAACTGAATATATTTGGGTTTAACATTTTATAAACCAAAACAAGAAATGAATTACTGGAGAAAACGACAGATTAATGGACAAAGAAAATGTGTTTTCCAACATATATGGCTGAATTACTCCAACATTACAAGATACATACAATTTAAATTCTATTTTATTTATATAATGCCAGTCAAATTGTCTCAAGACGCTTTATTTTTTATATTTTTTTGTCATACTTAAAATATGACAAAGTAAGAAATTTAAAGCTCTTGACTAACCCAATTTATTATTTGGTTTTTAAGAGATTAATTGACAATTAAAATAACTTTCTCCACTAAAACTAATAAACATGAGGTCAAATAGAAGGAACAGTTTTAAATACTGCAGTCCCACGACGACAAGAATAAAGTTTGTCAACAAAAAGTAAATCTGCTGTTGGATTCCATTAAAGTCCTAATGAATGATAATAAAGTGTGATACTAAAGGTTTGTGGTGCTAAAAATGTCCAAGTAAAGATATGAAGTTGAACATGTGGATGGAGGTTGATAAAAGTTGACCTCCCTTCATTTCTCTGGAGCGACTCCATGGATTTTATGGATGGTGGTTAAAGACCTGCTCTTCTAGTGGTCTTCCTTCTAGTCGCTGTAAAAAGTCAGTCCATCCTGGCCGACTTCAACTCCTCTTCATGACAACTTGTTCTGCCTCCGACCTGGTGGAAACTCAAGAAACTCTGGAAAACCCGTGGAGACTCGAAGAACTCGTGGAGACTCGAAAAACTCGTCGGGCGGGGGAAGGTGTGGTGGGCGGTGGGGGAGTAGAGGGGGGAGGCCGCCACCCACCTCCCCGCCTACTCTCCGCCCTGACTCCACCCAGACTCCGCCTTGGCTCTGCCCATGTGGTCACGTCAGCAACTACGATGCCAAAGGGACGACGAATTTATTTGTTTTCATCTGATCTGTAGCTCAGTGAGTTAAGGATTTGCCTGTGGAGCTGCAGGTTGCTGGTTTAAGACCAGACCCTTCTTAAATTTTTTGAAAATCCTGACAAAGACAAAGAAAGAAAACTTCCAGTGGCAGGTCTTGAACCTGCAACCTTCCACTCTGTAGTCTCTCTTCTTATTCCCCTGAGCTATTCACTCAGACACTAAGTCTTGTTTTTTTTGCGCATTTATCATCTACTTGTTGTCATTTTCGAGTTTTTTTTAACTTGGGTCTTAATTTGACCGTTTTTCTCAGGAGGTGGGACTTCAGCCTTTGTGCTGGAGGGTGGAACCCTCAGTTCCAAGACTTTCCAAAGCCTCCACACCTCCCGAGTCCTCAGGACCTGAGCTTTCACACAGCCTGAGGGCTGAAATTTTCTAAGTCCCACAGTAGTTCTCTGTTAGTTTGAACCTTCAGACAGTCCAAGGACTGAAATCTTAAAAGTTTCTCAGAACTTCTCTGTTAGTTTGAACTTTCTGGTTAACAGAAGCCTTAAAACTTGTGACCATGAGTCTTGATTTCACATTTAGACCATCCATCTGAGTTCTTCTCAGACCTTCACCTGTGGGTTTTTTAGAAATCCTTTACAAACTTTGATTCTCTTCACTGAACAGTAAAGTTAGTGGAGATCAGAAGGTAACATTAGTTTGATCAATGCCTTCAACTACTAGTACACTTTATCTGGAAAGCAGTTTTCTTAAAAGAGTTCTTAGTAAATCTGTCCACAATCAAACCAAGAACATAGAAAGAGGAAATGTTTGTCTTTTCTGTTTAATTTGATCTTCTAAAGTTTAACTGGTGTCTTTTCAAATGTTTTGTCTTTAGTTTGATTCTTCTTAAATGTTTAGTATTGCTCTTTTCTCACCTTTTATTCTTTTCTAATGTCTGATTTGATTTTGAAATGTTTTGTCTTTTCAATGTTTAAGGGTTGTTTTTTCAAATGTTTTATTGGCTTGTTTGAAAAATTCCTTTTTCTTTCCCAATGTTTAATTTTTTGATTAAATCTTTAAGGTTTTTCTTTTTAAATGTTTTACCACCTTTTAATGTTTCATTTTCTTTTTAAATGCTTCATTGTATTTTCTGTTTAATACCTATTTGAAGTTTTATTGTCAATATTTTGTCTGTTTAATAGAGTTAAACATTAAATACAATTAAATAATATTAAACAGACAAAATATTGAATGAGATAATTCAACAAGATACAATACATGTCATTATGAAATTAAACAAAATTTTTAAAATACAAATATTAAAAATTAAAGATAAAATATTTTCCATAATTAAACATTTAGAAAATACAATTCAACAAGAAGAATATTGAACATTTTTTTAAAAATGCAAAACATTTAATTAGATTAGTAAACCTTTAAAAAGACAAAACATTTAATTAAAAAATTAAATGTTTAATTAGAAAATTACATGTTAAATTTCTTAAATATTTTTAATAATAAAACTTTTTAGAAGTTTTATTGTATTAATTTTCTTCCTTTGATTTAATTGCTTTTTGTTATGTAGTTTATTTCTTTAATCTTCTTTTTCTGTCAAGATTTTAACCCCAACCTTAAAAATGAAACAAACCCTTAAATCGCAATGAAAATACTTCTGTTGTCACAATCATGAGTTAGTCAATTATTCAGTTTATCAATTCAGCTTTATTTGTTTAGCACCTTTTACACAGATGACAAAACTAAACAAGCAAAGAGAAAAAACTATGCTATAACTATGATTAAAACTCAAAAACAAACAAAATTTAACATGGTAATAAAATATGTTGTGTCCAGGGGATGGAGGGAGTTTATTGAAGTCTTCTTGGGCTCACATGGGAAATCATTTAAAATATAAACTTGATATTCAGTCTAAGGAAACTGCAGAGCGACAGAAGAACCAACAATATCTCCTGTTTTCTCCTTTAATGAGTCGATTCTTGTGCTTTCAGACCAAAGAACTACAGACTCTTCACAACCTGCTCAAACTCTTGGTACAGGACCTCACCACACAGGTCAAGAAGGTTTCCGTCTCATTTCTACTCTGAAGCTCACCTTCTCCTGCTCAAACTGCTGATAAATGTTTCTGCTGCTCTAAAGTCTGGTCTCCAGAACTTCCTAAAAACTCTCAAAGTCTCTTCTGCTGCAGGTTGCTATGTAGAATTGTTCTAGAAAACCTCACTAAACCACATGGAGGGGCCTCAAGATAGTCGTCCAAATGAAACCATACAAAAACCAAACTAGCACAACCAAAACACTAAAGTCTCCTGCAGCCCACCAGAGAACCTCTGAGAACAGAGAATCAGGACAGGAACTCTTACCTTCTGGACAACCAACGCTGGTTCTCAAACAAGAATACAGAATGTGTCTGACCAAAAACCTCTGAAGACTCACTGCAGCAAATCCACTAATCACTGCCCACATTAGCACCATGTGCTAACTGTGGCTAAAGAACCAACTATCCAGTACAAAGCCCTAAAACACACCAAGAAACACATTAAAGATGATTTTACTGCTGGAAGCTGCAAGCCAACACCTAAAGAACAAACTAAAGCAACGGAGCCAAACCCGGTTCAGTGGTGAACAGAAACAGAGGAAATGTTTGTCTGCAGCCAAATAAAGCAGGAAGACACTGAGCTGCTCAGGTGTTCCTGATAACACCAAGCAGCCACCTGGACAGCCAATAGGAACGCAGCTTACTGGAAGTCCAGAGGGCTGGGTTAGTGAAGGAAAATTCATTTAAAGTTGAAGCAGAAAGTTAACAAAGAAAGTTGAAAACCACCTTCTGATCCCTGAAATCTCTGAGTTTTCACACAAAGAACACCTGAACATGTCAAACTGGTTCCATAGTAGAACCATCATTGTAAAAACATCATAGTATGGTGTGTTGCTCAAAAAACATTAGGACCCGGCTGTCAGGGGACAAACATGTAAGAATCATGAGAACAGAGAAAACCCAACCAGTAGGTCACAGTTTATCATCCCCCAGTCATCTCCTGAAGTCCATATGGTGAGAGACATCAGTATCTGGTTGTTAATTTACCAGAGGATGCTTATAATCATGCTGATGTGGTCTGTACTCTACAGTATTTTAGTGACTCAATAAATGCCTAAGTTGTTTTTTTAAAATGCTTTTTAGTTTTTCATAAACATTTAATAGCCTATATGTAATCAATAAATGGCCTTTGCCTATCTTAAGAAAAATTCACTCAGAACTTTGATATGTTAACAGTACTAAATAAATCAATAAATACATGCATACACACAAAAATAAGTTAATACATTAACTGTGTTAAGATTTAGATTTAAAAGAAAAGTTATGTTTTTGCAGAATCCAGTATTGCTCACTGGTTGGTCATTACTTTTTATTAGTTTGATTTCACTGTTTAAAATGATGCCACCTCTTTTCAGACAGAACCTGTGATAATAAAACAATACAAAATTTTTAGTTCCGTGTTACTAAAGCACTTAAAGCTTTAAGTATGGCTAAATGCTTTTTTCACAATTAAATATATCACTCCTTAGGTGGTAGTGGCCCCAAGTTCAGTAAAGTTGGAAAGATATTCACAGATTCGGACTCCCAGCATCAATAACTCGTTAGATATAGGTTGTCAAAACATAAACGGTGCCTCTTTCCCATTGTTGCAAGGCAGACAATGTGCTACAAGCCCAGTTTTATCAAAAGTAGCTGTCTTTCAAGCTACAGGAATAACATTGGTGTCTATGGAGTGAACAGGGTCCGTCTGCAATTTGCAAAACCGCTGCAACAGTAAAGAGAGACAAATATTCAATAACTTCACTCTTATACATTGTAGTGTCACTAAAATCACTGCAGCCTTCAACTGGCTCCTGTTGACAAAGTGTTTTAACAGAAATGTAAATGCTGTAATTTCATTCTTTTAATGAACCATGTAACTTGAATGGATGCGATGCTGGTGTGACCACAGTGCACACGTCTGATGTTGCTCACAGTGGTCCAAGGGACGCTCAGGGAGTTTGTGTGTTTGGTCAGACTCAGGAAAAATTAGAGGGAACATTG
>JALBFV010000062.1:0-10403 GCA_027123335.1 Amphiprion clarkii
AGCCAGTGCGATAACATAAACAGCCAGTGCGACGAAATATACAGCCAGTGCGATAACATAAACAGCCAGTGCGACGACATAGCCAACCAGTGTGACGAAATAGACAGCCAGTGTGACGAAATAAACAGCCAGTGCGATAAAATAAACAGCCAGTGCAACGAAATAAACAACCAGTGTGACAAAATAAACAACCAGTGCGATAAAATAAACAACCAGTGCGACGAAAATAAACAGCCAGTGCGACAAAAATAAACAGCCAGTGCGACGAAATATACAGCCAGTGCGATAACATAAACAGCCAGTGCGACGACATAGCCAACCAGTGTGACGAAATAGAAAGCCAGTGTGACGAAATAAATAGCCAGTGCTATAAAATAAACAGCCAGTGCGAGAAAATAAACAACCAGTGTGACAAAATAAACAACCAGTGCGACGAAATAAACAGCCAGTGCGACTAAATAAACAACCAGTGTGACAAAATAAACAACCAGTGCGACGAAATAAACAGCCAGTGCGACAAAAATAAACAGCCAGTGCGACGAAATATACAGCCAGTGCGATAACATAAACAGCCAGTGCAACGACATAGCCAACCAGTGTGACGAAATAGACAGCCAGTGTGACGAAATAAACAGCCAGTGCTATAAAATAAACAGCATGTGCGAGAAAATAAACAACCAGTGTGACAAAATAAACAACCAGTGCGACGAAATAAACAGCCAGTGCGACTAAATAAACAACCAGTGTGACAAAATAAACAACCAGTGTGACGAAATAAACAACCAGTGCGATAAAATAAACAACCAGTGCGACGAAATAAACAGCCAGTCCAACGAAATAAACAACCAGTGTGACAAAATAAACAGCCAGTGCGACAAAATAAACAACCAGTGTGACAAAATAAATAAGCAGTGCGATAAAATAAACAACCAGTGCGACGAAATAAACAGCCAGTGCAACGAAATAAACAACCAGTGTGACGAAATAAACAACCAGTGTGATGAAATAAACAACCAGTGCGATAAAATAAACAACCAGTGCGACGAAATAAACAGCCAGTGCGATGAAATATACAGCCAGTGCGATAAAATGAACAGCCAGTGCGATAACATAAACAGCCAGTGCGACAAAATATACAGCCAGTGCGACGAAATAGCCAACCAGTGTGACAAAATAAACAGCTGGTGTGACGAAATGAACAACCACTGCCATGAAATAAACAACCAGTGTGACGAAATAGACAGCCAGTGTGACGAAATAAACAGCCACTGCGATAAAAGAAACAGCCAGTGCGATGAAATAAACAACCAGTGCGACAAAATAAACAGCCAGTGCGATAAAATAAACAGCCAGTGTGACAAAATAAACAACCAGTGCAACAAAAATAAACAGCCAGTGCGACAAAATATACAGGCAGTGCGATAACATAAACAGCCAGTGCGACAACATAGCCAACCAGTGTGACGAAATAGACAGCCAGTGTGACGAAATAAACACCCAATGCGATAAAATAAACAGCCAGTGCGACGAAATAAAAAACCAGTGTGACAAAATAAACAACCAGTGCGATAAAATAAACAGCCAGTGCGACGAAATAAACAGCCAGTGCGACGAAATAAATAACCAGTGTGAAAAAATAAATAACCAGTGCGATAAAATAAACAACCAGTGCGATAAAATAAACAACCAGTGCGACGAAATAAACAGCCAGTGCAATGAAATAAACAACCAGTGTGATGAAATAAACAACCAGTGTGACAAAATAAACAACCAGTGCGACAAAAATAAACAGCCAGTGCGACGAAATATACAGCCAGTGCGATAACATAAACAGCCAGTGCGGCGACATAGCCAACCAGTGTGATGAAATAGACAGCCAGTGTCATGAAATAAACAGCCAGTGCGATAAAATAAACAGCCAGTGCCAAGAAATAAACAACCAGTGTGACAAAATAAACAACCAGTGCTATAAAATAAACAACCAGTGTGATAAAATAAACAACCAGTGCAACGAAATAAACAGCCAGTGCGACAAAAATAAACAGCCAGTGCGACGAAATATAGAGCCAGTGCGATAAGATAAACATCCAGTGCGATGACATAGCCAACCAGTGTGACGAAATAGACAGCCAGTGTGACGAAATAAACAGCCAGTGTGATAAAATAAACAGCCAGTGCGATGAAATAAACAGCCAGTGCGACGAAATAAACAGCCAGTGCGATAAAATAAACAGCCAGTGCGACAAAAAAAAAACAACCAGTGCGATGAAATAAACAACCGGTGCGACGAAATAAACATCCAGTGCGACGAAATATACAGCCAGTGCGATAACATGAACAGCCAGTGCGATAACATATACAGCCAGTGCGACGAAATATACAGCCAGTGCGATAACATAAACAGCCAGTGCGACGACATAGCCAACCAGTGTGACGAAGGAGACAGCCAGTGTGACGACATGAAAAGCCAGTGCGATAAAATAAACAGCCAGTGTGACGAAATAAACAACCAGTGTGACAACATAAAAAACCAGTGCGATAAAATAAACAACCAGTGCGACAAAATAAACAGCCAGTGCGACAAAAATAAACAGCCAGTGCGACCAAATATAGAGCCAGTGCGATAACATAAACAGCCAGTGTGACGAAATAGACAGCCAGTGTGACGAAATAAACAGCCAGTGCGATAACATAAACAGCCAGTGCGACGAAATAAACAGCCAGTGCGACGAAATAAACAGCCAGTGTGATAAAATAAACAGCCAGTGCGACAAAAAAAACAACCAGTGCGACAATAATAAACAGCCAGTGCCACGAAATATACAGTAAGTGCGATAACATAAACAGCCAGTGCGACGACATAGCCAACCAGTGTGACGAAATAGACAGCCAGTGCTATAAAATAAACAGCATGTGCGAGAAAATAAACAACCAGTGTGACAAAATAAACAACCAGTGCGACGAAATAAACAGCCAGTGCGACTAAATAAACAACCAGTGTGACAAAATAAACAACCAGTGTGACGAAATAAACAACCAGTGCGATAAAATAAACAACCAGTGTGACAAAATAAATAAGCAGTGCGATAAAATAAACAACCAGTGCGACGAAATAAACAGCCAGTGCAACGAAATAAACAACCAGTGTGACGAAATAAACAACCAATGTGATGAAATAAACAACCAGTGCGATAAAATAAACCAGTGCGACGAAATAAACAGCCAGCACGACGAAATAAACAACCAGTGTGACAAAATAAATAAACAGTCCGATAAAATAAACAACCAGTGCGACGAAATAAACAGCCAGTGCAACGAAATAGCCAACCAGTGTGACAAAATAAACACCTGGTGTGACGAAATGAACAACCACTGCGATGAAATAAACAACCAGTGTGACGAAATAAACAGCCAGTGCCATAAAATAAACAGCCAGTGCGACGAAATAAACAACCAGTGTGACGAAATAGACAGCCAGTGTGACGAAATAAACAGCCAGTGCTATAAAATAAACAGCCAGTGCGACTAAATAAACAACCAGTGTGACGAAATAAACAGCCAGTGCTATAAAATAAACAGCATGTGCGAGAAAATAAACAACCAGTGTGACAAAATAAACAACCAGTGCGACGAAATAAACAGCCAGTGCGACTAAATAAACAACCAGTGTGACAAAATAAACAACCAGTGTGACGAAATAAACAACCAGTGCGATAAAATAAACAACCAGTGCGACGAAATAAACAGCCAGTCCAACGAAATAAACAACCAGTGTGACAAAATAAACAGCCAGTGCGACAAAATAAACAACCAGTGTGACAAAATAAATAAGCAGTGCGATAAAATAAACAACCAGTGCGACGAAATAAACAGCCAGTGCAACGAAATAAACAACCAGTGTGACGAAATAAACAACCAATGTGATGAAATAAACAACCAGTGCGATAAAATAAACCAGTGCGACGAAATAAACAGCCAGCACGACGAAATAAACAACCAGTGCGACGAAATAAACAACCAGTGCGACGAAATAAACAACCAATGTGATGAAATAAACAACCAGTGCGATAAAATAAACCAGTGCGACGAAATAAACAGCCAGCACGACGAAATAAACAACCAGTGTGACAAAATAAATAAACAGTCCGATAAAATAAACAACCAGTGCGACGAAATAAACAGCCAGTGCAACGAAATAGCCAACCAGTGTGACAAAATAAACACCTGGTGTGACGAAATGAACAACCACTGCGATGAAATAAACAACCAGTGTGACGAAATAAAAAGCCAGTGCTATAAAATAAACAGCATGTGCGAGAAAATAAACAACCAGTGTGACAAAATAAACAACCAGTGCGACGAAATAAACAGCCAGTGCGACTAAATAAACAACCAGTGTGACAAAATAAACAACCAGTGTGACGAAATAAAAAACCAGTGCGATAAAATAAACAACCAGTGCGACGAAATAAACAGCCAGTCCAACGAAATAAACAACCAGTGTGACAACATAAACAGCCAGTGCGACAAAATAAACAACCAGTGTGACAAAATAAATAAGCAGTGCGATAAAATAAACAACCAGTGCGACGAAATAAACAGCCAGTGCAACGAAATAAACAACCAGTGTGACGAAATAAACAACCAATGTGATGAAATAAACAACCAGTGCGATAAAATAAACCAGTGCGACGAAATAAACAGCCAGCACGACGAAATAAACAACCAGTGCGACGAAATAAACAACCAGTGCGACGAAATAAACAACCAGTGTGACAAAATAAACAACCAGTGCTATAAAATAAACAACCAGTGTGATAAAATAAAAAACCAGTGTGACGAAATAAACAACCAGTGTGACGAAATAAACAACCAGTGTGACGAAACATACAGCCAGTGCGATAACATAAACAGCCAGTGCGACGACATAGCCAACCAGTGTGACGAAATAGACAGCAGTGTGACGAAATAAACAACCAGTGCGATAAAATAAACAACCAGTTGTTTATTTCGTCACAGTGGTTGTTTATTTCGTTGCACTGGCTGTTTATTTCGTCACACTGGTTGTTTATTTCGTCACACTGGCTGTATATTTCGTCGCACTGGCTGTTTATTTCGTCACACTGGCTGTCTATTTTGTCACACTGGCTGTTTATTTTTGTCGCACTGGTTGTTTATTTGATGGCACTGATTGTTTATTTCGTCACACTGGTTGTTTATTTCGTCACACTGGTTGTTTATTTTTTCGCACTGGCTGTTTATTTTATGGCAGTGGATGTTTATTTCGTCACACTGGTTGTTTATTTTGTCGCACTGGCTGTTTATTTTATCGTACTGGCTGTTTATTTCGTAACACTGGCTGTCTATTTCGTCACACTGGTTGTTTATTTCATGGCAGTGGTTGATCATTTCGTCACACCAGCTGTTTATTTCGTCACACTCGTTGCCTATTTCGTCGCACTGTCTGTATATTTTGTCGCACTGGCTGTTTATGTTATCGCACTGGCTGTTCATGTTATCGCACTGGCTGTATATTTCGTCGCACTGGCTGTTTATTTCGTCGCACTGGTTGTTTATTTTATCGCACTGGTTGTTTATATCGTCACACTGGTTGTTTATTTTGTCACACTGGTTGTTTATTTAGTCGCACTGGCTGTTTATTTCGTTGCACTGGTTGTTTATTTTGTCACACTGGTTGTTTATTTTGTCGCACTGGCTGTTTATTTCGGCGCACTGGCTGTTTATTTTATCTCACTGGTTGTTTATTTCGTAACACTGGTTGTGTATTTCGTCACACTGGTTGTTTATTTCGTTGCACTGGCTGTTTATTTTGTCACACTGGTTGTTTATTTTATCGCACTGGTTATTTATTTTATCACACTGGTTGTTTATTTTGTCGCACTGGCTGTTTATTTTTGTCGCACTGGTTGTTCATTTCGTCACACTGGCTGTCTATTTTGTCACGCTGGCTGTTTATTTTTGTCACACTGGTTGTTTATTTTATCGCACTGGTTATTTATTTTATCACACTGGTTGTTTATTTTGTCGCACTGGCTGTGTATTTTTGTCGCACTGGTTGTTCATTTCGTCACACTGGCTGTCTATTTTGTCACGCTGGCTGTTTATTTTTGTCGCACTGGTTGTTTATTTTGTCGCACTGGCTGTTTATTTTATCGCACTGGTTGGCTTTGTCGTCGCGCTGGCTGTTTATGTTATCGCACTTGCTGGATATTTCGTCGCACTGGATGTTTATTTTGTCACACTGGTTGTTTATTTTATCGCACTGGTTGTGTATTTTGTCACACTGCTTGTTTATTTTGTCGCACTGGCTGTGTATTTTTATCGCACTGCTTGTTTATTTCGCCACACTGGTTGTTTACTTCGTCACACTGGTTCCTTATTGTGTCACACTAGCTGTTTATTTCGTCACACTGGTTGTTTATTTCATCGCAGTGGTTGTTCATTTCGTCACACCAGCTGTTTATTTCGTCACACTGGTTGGCTATTTCGTCGTACTGGCTGTATATTTCGTCGCACTGGCTGTTCATGTTATCGCACTGGCTGTTCATGTTATCGCACTGGCTGTATATTTCGTTGCACTGGCTGTTTATTTCGTCGCACTGGTTGTTTATTTTATCGCACTGGTTGTTTATTTCGTCACACTGGTTGTTTATTTCGTCACACTGGTTGTTTATTTTGTCGCACTGGCTGTTTATGTTATCGCACTGGCTGTTCATGTTATCGCACTGGCTGTATATTTTGTCGCACTGGCTGTTTATTTCGTCGCACTGGTTGTTCATTTCGTCACACTGGCTGTTTATTTCGTCACACTGGTTTATTTCGTCACACTGGCTGTATATTTCGTCGCACTGGTTGTTTATTTTGTCGCACTGGCTGTTTATTTCGTCGCACTGGTTGTTTATTTTTTCGCACTGGTTGTTTATTTCGTCACACTGGTTGTTTATTTTGTCACACTGGTTGTTTATTTCGTTGCGATTCGCACTGGCTGTTTATTTCGTCGCACTGGCTGTTTATTTTATCGCACTGGCTGTTTATTTCGTCACACTAGCTGTCTATTTTGTCACACTGGCTGTTTATTTTTGTCGCACTGGTTGTTTATTTTTTCGCACTGGCTGTTTATTTGATCGCACTGATTGTTTATTTTATCGCAGTGGCTGTTTATTTCGTCACACTGGTTGTTTATTTTGTTGCACTGGCTGTTTATTTTATCGTACTGGCTGTTTATTTCGTAACACTGGCTGTCTATTTCGTCACACTGGTTGTTTATTTCATGGCCGTGGTTTCTCATTTCGTCACACCAGCTGTTTATTTCGTCACACTCGTTGCCTATTTCGTCGCACTGTCTGTATATTTTGTCGCACTGGCTGTTTATGTTATCGCACTGGCTGTTCAAGTTATCGCACTGGCTGTTTATTTCGTCGCACTGGCTGTTTATTTCGTCGCACTGGTTGTTTATTTTATCGCACTGGTTGTTTATATTGTCACACTGGTTGTTTATTTCGTCACACTGGTTGTTTATTTTGTCGCACTGGCTGTTTATTTCGTCGCACTGGTTGTTTATTTTATCGCACTGGTTGTTTATTTCGTAACACTGGTTGTGTATTTCGTCACACTGGTTGTTTATTTCGTCACACTGGTTGTTTATTTTGTCACACTGGTTGTTTATTTAGTCGCACTGGCTGTTTATTTCGTCGCACTGGTTGTTTATTTTATCGCACTGGTTGTGTATTTTGTCACACTGCTTGTTTATTTTGTCGCACTGGCTGTTTATTTTATCACACTGGCTGTTCATTTCGTCACACTGGCTGTCTATTTCATCACACTGGTTGGCTATGTCGTCGCACTGGCTGTTTATGTTATCGCACTGGCTGTATATTTCGTCGCACTGGCTGTTTATGTTATCGCACTTGCTGTATATTTCGTCGCACTGGCTGTTTATAAATTCGTACTGGTTGTTTATTTTATCGCACTGGTTGTTCATTTCGTCACACTGGTTGTTTATTTCGTCACACTGGTTGTTTATTTTGTTGCACTGGCTGTTTATTTCATCGCACTGGTTTATTTTATCGCACTGGTTATTTATTTTGTCACACTGGTTGTTTATTTCGTCGCACTGGCTGTTTATTTTATTGCACTGGCTGTTTATTTTGTCGCACTGGCTGTTTATTTTATCTCACTGGCTGTTTATTTCGTCACACTGGCTGTCTATTTCGTCACACTGGTTGGCTATGTCGTCGCACTGGCTGTTTATGTGATCGCACTTGCTGTATATTTCGTCGTACTGGCTGTTTATTTTTGTCGCACTGGTTGTTTATTTCGTCACACTGGTTGTTTATTTCGTCACACTGGTTGTTTATTTCGTCACACTGGTTGTTTATTTTGTCGCACTGGCTGTTTATTTTATCGCACTGGCTGTTTATTTCGTCACACTGGCTGTCTATTTCGTCACACTGGTTGTTTATTTCATCGCAGTGGTTGTTCATTTCGTCACACTGGCTGTTTATTTCATCACACTGGTTGTTCATTTCGTCGCACTGGCTGTTTATTTTATCGCACTGGCTGTTTATTTCGTCACACTGGTTTTTTATTTCGTCGTACTGGCTGTTTAATTTATCGCACTGGCTGTTTATTTCGTCACACTGGCTGTCTATGTCGTCACACTGGTTGTTTATTTCATGGCTTTGGTTGTTCATGTCGTCACACCAGCTGTTTATTTCGTCACACTGGTTGGCTATTTCGTCGCACTGGCTGTATATTTTGTCACACTGGCTGTTTGTGTTATCGCACTGGCTGTTTATTTCGTCACACTGGTTGTTTATTTCGTCGCACTGGTTGTTTATTTTATCGCACTGGCTGTTTATTTCGTCACACTGGCTGTCTATTTCGTCACACTGCTTGGCTATGTCGTCGCACTGGCTGTTTATGTCATCGCACTGGCTGTATATTTTGTCGCACTGGCTGTTTATTTTGTCGCACTGGCTGTTTATCTTATCGCACTGGCTGTTCATGTTATCGCACTGGCTATTCATGTTATCGCACTGGCTGTATTTTTCGTCGCACTGGCTGTTTATTTCGTCGCACTGGTTGTTTATTTTATCGCACTGGTTGTTTATTTCGTCACACTGTTTGTTTATTTCGTCACACTGGTTGTTTATTTCGTTGCACTGGCTGTTGATTTCGTCACACTGGCTGTCTATTTCGTCACACTGGTTGTTTATTTCATCGCAGTGGTTGTTCATTTCGTCACACCAGCTGTTTATTTCGTCACACTGGTTGGCTATTTCGTCGCACTGGCTGTTTATTTCATCGCACTGGCTGTTTATGTTATCGCACTGGCTGTTCATGTTATCGCACTGGCTATATATTTCGTCGCACTGGCTGTTTAAAAAGTCGTACTGGTTTATTTTATCGCACTGGTTGTTTATTTCGTCACACTGGTTGTTTATTTCGTCACACTGGTTGTTTATTTCGTTGCACTGGCTGTTTATTTTGTCGCACTGGTTGTTTATTTTATCGCACTGGCTGTTTATTTTGTCACACTGGTTGTTTATTTCGTCGCACTGGTTGTTTATTTCGTCACACTGGTTGTTTATTTCGTCACACTGGTTGTTTATTTCGTTGCACTGGCTGTTTATTTTACCGCACTGGCTGTTTATTTCGTCGCACTGGTTGTTTATTTTATTGCACTGGTTGTTTATTTCGTCACACTGGTTGTTTATTTCGTCACACTGGTTGTTTATTTCGTTGCACTGGCTGTTTATTTTATCGCACTGGTTGTTTATTTTGTCACACTGGTTGTTTATTTCGTGACACTGGTTGTTTATTTCATCACACTGGCTGTTTATTTTATCGCACTGGCTGTTCATTTCGTCACACTGGTTGTCTACTTCGTCACACTGGTTGTTTATTTCATCGCAGTGGTTGTTCATTTCGTCACACCAGCTGTTTATTTCGTCACACTGGTTGTTTATTTCATCGCACTGGCTGTTTATTTTATCGCACTTGCTGTTTATTTCGTCACACTGGTTGTTTATTTTGTCACACTGGTTGTTTATTTAGTCGCACTGGCTGTTTATTTTATAGCACTGGCTGTTTATTTCGTCACACTGGCTGTCTATTTCGTCACACTGGTTGGCTATGTTGTCGCACTGGCTGTTTATGTTATCGCACTGGCTGTATATTTCGTCGCACTGGCTGTTTATTTTTGTCGCACTGGCTGTTTATTTCGTCGCACTGGTTGTGTATTTTATCGCACTGGTTGTTTATTTTGTCACACTGGTTGTTTATTTCGTCGCACTGGCTGGTTATTTTATTGCACTGGCTGTTTATTTCGTCACACTGGCTGTCTATTTCGTCACACTGGTTGGCTATGTCGTCGCACT
>JALBFV010000063.1:0-10267 GCA_027123335.1 Amphiprion clarkii
TGTTGTTGTACAGCCTTGGCCGAGTTTAGCTACTCAAAAGGCCCAAATGCTACGGCGGGCATTAGCATCGCGGCTAAGCTTTTTTTTTTCCACCCACATTTTCAAAATGTAAAACGGAAAACACAGTTTGACCCGCAGGATGACACGAGGTGATATGCAGGAGGTAAATTACTAGCAGCAATACATCATGCACACAACAAACAAGTACAAACAGTACAACACAGACAGAAAATGATTTGTACAATTTTTATTATATTACTACAAAATGTCATTAAATTAAACATCTGAAGAACAATTGTGTTAGTTAACAATTTAACATCTCACGATTTTTTTTTCCTTTTTCTTTTTTTTGTAAATTTGTCAATTTATGTTAGGGGTTAGTTCATATTATTATTCTAAAAGTTTAAATATTATTATTATTATTAAATTAAACCTCTATAATTTCTTTGTTTGTTTTTTGGGGGGGTTTTGGGGTTTTTTTGAATGTGTTTTTTTGTTTTTTGTTGTCTGTTTTGTTTAAATAAATAAATAAATAAATAAATAAATAAATAAATAATATATATCCTAAATAAATAATAGGGTTGCTTTTCTCCTAAAAAAATAAATAAATAAATAAAATTACCATAAAAACCCACCACCACCACCACCACCACAACAACAACAATTTTGCTTTCTTACTTAAAAGAATAAACACAATAATGGTAATAAAATAGCAGCAATATATCATGCATACAACAACAACAAACTAATAAAATACAGTGTGCAACATAACACAAAACATGTGCACCTGCAATTATATGGCCGAACTGATGAGCCTGACGATCAGTGGTGGTGGTGGTGGTGGTGGTGCTGGTGATAGTAGTGCTGGTGGTGGTGGTGATGGTGGTGGTGGTGGTGGTGGTGGTGGTGATGCTGCTGCTGCTGCTGCTGCTGGTTGCGGGTAGGAGACACCTGCGTGTCGTCCAACCACTCATCCAGAGACGGCACGTCCCGACTGTCCCAGTCCTCCATGTGGATCCGCAGTTCCATCCACGTCTCATGCAGCTTGCCACGGACAGAGTCTAGGGTGTGGCAGCAGCAGGGAGGGATATTTGGGTCGTAGAAAATGGGTGCAGCAGCAGCAGCGGGAGCAGCAGCGGAAGCAGCAGCGGGAGCAGCAGCGGGAGCAGCAGGGGGCAAGTCAGTGGTGAGCTGCTCAACACACAAGAAAAATCTGCAACCGCTGTCCTCAGGGGCCATATGAAAAAGCAGACGGTACTGTTGGAGGCAGACGGTTGCATTTACAAGGTCAGCAAAACATTCCAAGTCCTGGTGGTGGTGGTGGTGGTGGTGGTGGTGGTGGTGGGTTAGACGCTCCCAGGCAGCCACAGTGACGATTGCTGCAATGGAGTGCTTGCCGTCATACAGGTAGACCACCCCAACAGGGGGGTCATCAGAGGTCAGAATACTGTGTGACCAGGGCTCTGACGACACTCCCAGTGACACCCCTATGACAACAGCCATCACCGGGGGCTGCTGCCGCTGCTGTGGCTGCTGTGGCTGCTGCTGCTCACACTCAGGGATGTCAAAGTCCCAGACGTCCCACTCATCCTCTGAGCTGGCATACTGCTCCTCCTCACCAATGCCAGGGATGGTGTAAATTAAAATAAGATCCTCAATCCAGCCAGTGGCTGGCCCCTGTGGCTCCATCATCATGATCATGTTCTCGTCGCTGTCGAAGAAGAAAGAAGGAAAAAGCACATCTGAAATGGTATCTGGTATTACAATGTAACAGAACTGCATTGTAATTTTGTACATTGTAAATTTCACACACACACACACACACACACATCTACACTCACACCTATATACATACACACACACACACACACACACACACACACACACACACCTACCTACACACACACACACGTTAAAAGGTTACCAAGCGTACTTGTAGCATTTCCACAAACAACAAAATAAACAACGGTTTATTAACAACGGTCTAAGGTTTCACAGATCACTGTGTGTTACAATAACAGCAATACATGTTTTGTTTTGTTTTTTTTTCTCAGTACGTGCGTGAAATGTGCCGTTTTGCCGCCCAGAAAGACGACGAAATGTGCCGTTTTGCCGCCCAGAAAGACGACGAGAAGTCGTCTTTGTGAGAAGACCCCCTAACCCCCTAACCCCACATGCAGTCGTCTCTGTCATTGATGTTGTTGTTTTCATATTTTGGCTTCAACTATGGTTTAACTTGTCTGTCTCTCTCCTGTCTGTCTAACATTAAATAATCATCTGTGTCCAACGGACGTTGAAACAGTTAATGACCGTTAAAAGGAGTAAAAACTTACCGTTATAACGCTTACTCCTCCTTGTAGTTGTTTTTGTCTCTCGGTGTCCGTGTCTTGTTTTTGTCTCTCGGTGTCCGTGTCTTGTTTTTGTCTCTCGGTGTCTCCTTCTTGTTGTTGTTGTCGTCTCTCGGTGTCTGTCTAAACGTGTCTTCTTTCTGTGTGTCTCTCTCGGTGTCGGCGTCTCCTCTGTTCTGATTCCGAATTGGCCGTTGTAAGCTTCATTGTCGTTATGGAAACGACGCACGCACGCACGCACGTACGTACGTACGTAAGTAAATGCACGACCCGACGTGGCCGTTGCTCTGCGTAAGTACGTACGTACGTACGTACGTACGCAGAGCAAGTGACAAAGTTACTTATTATTAATAATTAATAATAATTAATAATAATTATTTGATAATAATTAATAGATAATAAATAAATAATAATAATAATATTTAGACAGCATCCAGAAAATGATTAGGATAAATACTGTAATATTAATAATTAATAAATAATTAATTATTAATATAATATATATCAATTATTAATATCAATAATTATTTGATAGTAATTAATAGATAATAATTATTAATAATAATAATAATAATAACAATATTTAGACAGCATCCAGAAAATGTAACATGCATGAAATAAACAATTTGGATAAACGTGCAATAAAAGCGTTGAAATAGGGACACACGTGCAATAAATGGATTGGATTAGGATAAATACTGTAATATTAATAATTAATAAATAATTAATAATAATTATTTGATAATAATGAATAGATAATAATCAATTAATTAATTATTAATAATAATATATAATAATAATTAGTTATTAACGATTATATAACTTATTATTAATTATTATTAATAGATAATAATTAATTAATAATAATAACAATATTTAGACAGCATCCAGAAAATGTAACATGCATGAAATAAACAATTTCGATAAACGTGCAATAAAAGCGTTGAAATAGGGACACACGTGCAATAAATTATTTCACGAAATGCTTGCAACAAATGAGCGAGAAATTATTTCACGAAATGCTTGCAACAAATGAACGAGAAATTATTTCAAGGAATGTGCTGCTGCTGCTGCTGCTGCTGCTGCTGCTGCTAGTAATTGCAATAAATGCAAACATGAAAACATGGGTCATGTGTACTATGTACAGATCATTCAAAACATTTAATAACGTGCAATAAAACATTTCAATTCAACAATGTAAACAAATGGTAATAAATGTAATAAACAAATAACAAATAAATATATGTAAATAATATGTACAATAAAGAATTGAAAGAAATGCAATTAATAATAATTATTTGATAATAATTAATAATAATACTAATAATTACTAATAATAACAACTAATAATAACACTAATAATAACAATATTTAGACAGCATCCAGAAAATGTAACATGCATGAAATAAACAGTTTCGATAAATGTGCAATAAAAGCGTTGAAATAGGGACACACGTATAATATTATGTATAATAAATACTGTAATATATAATTAATAAATTTACAATACAATAAATATGTCATAAATGATAATAAATGATGTAAATAAATGATTTAAAGAAATTGACAATAAATGATTTAAAGTAATAAATAAATGATTTAAAGAAATGATAAATATAAATATATAAATATAAATGATAAATATATAAATACAATAAATGATGTAAATAAACGATTTTAAAACAACAATAATAAAACAACAACAACAACAACAACAACAAGATGCCAGTGACCGACCTGCCCGGCTGCCTGGCTGCCTGGCTGCGCTGTCCGCCGTCAGTAGCCGTATCTCAGTGTCGACACGGAGGGGAAGTCCCTTAGCTCCTGGAAGCTGGCGGTGTCGGCATGCCAGAAATGGTAGTGGTCTACCCGTCGCATGAGAGCGCTGGCGTCGTAGTCTTCGAAACGGTACCACTCCCAGACGTGGCGGTTGGAGGTCACGTATATGTCCTCCGACACAAACGAGGCAAACGCTCCTTTGACGGGCACGCGTAGCGGGTACCTGTCGCAGATGCGCAGCATGTCATCGTGCTTGAGCCAGCCATAAAAATCGTCCACCACAACGGTCCTCTGGCCGTTGTAGCCGTCCCACCACTCGCCACGGGGCTTATAGAAATATGTGCCGGCCGCGGCGGCGGCCGCGTACACCCGCCGGCTCTTGCCGCAGCCCGGGGGACCGACGTAAACATGTACGCGGGTTTTGAAGTCGCGTTGCCTCGACACCCGGGCGAAGTCTACCCATTGACACAGTCCGCGGGAGTGGCGGACAAAAACCTCTGGCATCTGGACGGCCAGCTCGTGCAGGTCGCCGTCGCTGTCTCTCAAAAGCTGCACCGCGGCGGTCAGGTCGCTGCGCTGGCCCTGCCTGAGCGGAGCGCCCACGGTGTGCAAGACCTCACCGCCCTTGTTGCAGTACGCGTCGTTTTCGACGTCCGTCCCCCGGGCCACCTCGCAGTGCGCGCGGGCCGACACCAGCTCCTTGACCCCGGAGAGCCGCTTCTTGGTCCGCAGATTTACGAAGCCCTGCAGGTGGGGGGTCCCCGAGTGACCCACCTCTCTGGCGACTTTGGCAAATTGGCAGGTGTCAGGGTTGAGGCGGGCCCGGACACCGGCCAGCTCCTCCGGCGTCGGATTGTTCAGCGTGAAACACCAGCGTTTGCTGGGGTTTTCCCTCTGGACGTGCGGCACGATGGACCCGGAGGAGGAGGAGGAGGAGGCAGTGGCGGCAGAGGTAGCAGACGGGTGGGCGGCGGCGGCGGCAGCGGCGGCGGCAGCGGCGGTGGTGGTGGTGATGGTGGTGGTGGTGGTGGCAGAGGTAGCCGGGCGGGCGGCGGTGGCAGAGGTAGATGGGACATTGGTGACAGCGGCGGCGGCGGAGGAGGAGGAGGAGGAGGAGGAGGAGGAGGCATCGGGTTGTGGAAGGCAGTGCTTCGTCTTCTGCTTTGCCTTTGGCATCTTTCAACGGCGGTAGCGGCGGCAGCAACGGTAATGACCAGTATACAGTAATGAGATGACCCGGTGGTGACGGATGGCAGATGACGGATGGCAGATGGAGGTTATACCGGTGTCGGCGGCGGTTAACGGATTAAGTGATCCTACCGGCAGCGGTTGTCATCAAGCACACGATCTCCAACTGTCTGATCTGACAGTTGGCCAGACCTTTTGTAACGTTCGGCCAAGTGTAAAGTTTAGAGTGTACACGTATCCGTGGAGACGACGCACAGCGGAGCAACATGTGGAGAAGAAGGAGGAGGTGCTCGCTAGAGTAGGAATTTATCTATCTATCGATTTATTTATGTATTTATTTATTTATTATTTATTTACTTACTTACTTATAATCAAAATAGAAGTGGTTCCACAATGGGAACCCAACCTTAAATAGAGCGTTAGAATTAACTAACAGACATGAGAACAGAAGGGAAGAGAACACAGCGTTATTCGTCTGCCGCCGCTCACGTTGTGTTTATACGTATCCATGGAGACGACGCACAGCGGAGCTACGGCCACGTCAGCACGCACGTCTGCGTCACCGCTGACGTCGGAACGTAGTGGCCACAGGCCGCAGCAGCCACAGACGGATGACAGAGGTGGAGGAGAACAAGAAGGAGGAGGAGAAGGAGGAGGAGTATGAGAAGGGGGAGGAGGAGTTATTTATATTCTATCTATCTATCTATCTATCTATCTATCTATCTATCTATCTATCTATCTATCTATCTATCTATCTATCTATCTATTTTGTATTTATGTAGAGCTGTCAACATATGGTTAGGGTTAGAAGAAATTAATTTTAATTAATTTTTATTGGGTTAGGTTAATAGAATATGCGGAACCCAGGTCAGTGCAGGCAAATTGTAATTAATCGAATTCTATTTAGTCCAATTATTGTAATTCTAGAATCTATTTTTTATTGAAAAGTGCATTCTTATTTTAAAAGTGTAAAATTAAAATAGGGGTTAGGTGGTTATGGTTAGGGTTAGAACCAGAGGCAAGTCTGTGTGTCAGAACCAGATTCTAACTATTAATGTAATTAATCTATTTATTTATTTATTTATTTATTCATTCATTCAGGCTTAGGTGGGGTTAGGGTTAGGGGTTAGAACCAGAGGCAAGTCTGTGTGTCAGAACCAGATTCTAACTATTAATGTAATTAATATTTTTATTTATTTATTCATTCATTCAGGCTTAGGTGGGGTTAGGGTTAGGGGTTAGAACCAGAGGCAAGTCTGTGTGTCAGAACCAGATTCTAACTATTAATGTAATTAATCTATTTATTTATTTATTCATTCATTCAGGCTTAGGTGGGGTTAGGGTTAGGGGTTAGAACCAGAGGCAAGTCTGTGTGTCAGAACCAGATTCTAACTATTAATGTAATTAATCTATTTATTTATTTATTCATTCATTCAGGCTTAGGTGGGGTTAGGGTTAGGGTTAGAACCAGAGGCAAGTCTGTGTGTCAGAACCAGATCCTAACTATTAATGTAATTAATATTTTTATTTATTTATTCATTCATTCAGGCTTAGGTGGGGTTAGGGGTTAGAACCAGAGGCAAGTCTGTGTGTCAGAACCAGATTCTAACTATTAATGTAATTAATCTATTTATTTATTTATTCATTCATTCAGGCTTAGGTGGGGTTAGGGTTAGGGTTAGAACCAGAGGCAAGTCTGTGTGTCAGAACCAGATTCTAACTATTAATGTAATTTATTTATTTATTTATTTATTTATTTATTTATTTATTTATTTATTTATTTATTTATTTATTTATTTATTCATCCATCTAACTATTAATGTAATTAATGTAACCCCAGCTAGAGTTGGAATTTATTATTATTATTATTATTATTATTATTATTATTATTATTATTATTATTAATAATTTATTTACTAAATAAATATTGTATTTAAATAATCGAATTGTAATTAATGTAATTCTATTTAGTCCAATTAGCGTAATTCTAGAATCTATTTTCTATTGAAAAGTGCACTCTTATTTTAAAAGTGTAAAATTAAAATAGGGCTTAGGTGGTTAGGGGTTAGGGTTAGAACCAGAGGCAAGTCTGTGTGTCAGAACCAGATTCTAACTATTAATGTAATTAATATTTTTATTTATTTATTCATTCATTCAGGCTTAGGTGGTTATGGTTAGGGTTAGAACCAGAGGCAGGTCTGTGTGTCAGAACCAGATTCTAACTATTAATGTAATTTATCTATTTATTTATTTATTCAGGGTTAGGTGGTTATGGTTAGTGTTTGAACCAGAGGCAAGTCTGTGTGTCAAAACCAGATTCAAACTATTAATGTAATTTATCTATTTATTTATCTATTTATTTATTCATTCATTTATTCATTCATTCATTCAGGCTTAGGTGGTTAGGGTTAGAACCAGAGGCAAGTCTGTGTGTCAGAACCAGATTCCAATTATTAATGTAATTAATAATAATGTAATTATATTTATTTACTCATTTATTTATTTATTAACTTATCCATCCATCGATTCATTCATTTATTTAGAGCCGTCTACGTAGCAATGGCACCCCATGTCTTTATGCTGTGAACGGAATTAAAAAATCAAAACAGATCCGGAACACGACCCAGCAGAACCTGGGTTTTACCTCTGGGTTCTAGAACCCGAAGCAGAGGCAGCACGGGAACCAGAACTGGAAGGCCAGATAGATAGAACCCAGAGCATGCGTGGCTTCCAGCATCAGAACCCATTCCATTCCGCCGAACTAACCCTAAAACACGCGACTATGGCTAATGAAGCAAGAGTACTAAAATAGTGAACACGTCAAGGGGTCAGATTTAACCCTAACCCTAACCCCTAACCCTTTTTGATAAAACTGGCCTTGTAGCACCAGTGCTCCAATATGAAAAGGGTATAAAAACGTGCAGTGAAAACAGGCAGTAAAAATCCAGCAAAAAAAATGTAGGAAAAAAACAGTAAAAGATGGCGAAAATGTATTGAAAATATCGAAAAAACAACCCGGTAAAAAAAAAAACATTCAACCCTAACCCACGTTGATTAACAATAAATTACATAACAATAAATTGACTAATACATTATTATCAAATGCATCTGTGATGTGATCTCACATGACAACAGAGCCTCACACACAAACTACTAGTTACTCAGTCAGGCTTACACAGTTTTTCATCTCACATTTTGGTCACATTCACACGCACGACGACTGACTCACCTGTTTAGAAAGACCTCCACAACTCCTTGCACTGCTGGTCATCGGTGTTGTCAGTGCCTGTGTCCAGCAGAGGTCACCGGTCACAGTCACACGAGAGGAGATTAGATGACAGCAGAGCCGGTCACAGACGGTCAGACACCGTTAATTCTCTGTCCCTGCAACAGATCAATAGTAGTCAAAGATTAAGGGGTTAGGGTCTATCTCACTATAAATTATCTCACCCCACCCTAAACCCCCTCTAGTTAGTTATTTTAAGATTTGATTTGAAGAAGATGATTGTCTGCCTGCCTGCCTGCCTGTTGGTGTCAGTCATTCAAGAGAAACTGATAAACAACCCTATTTGGGAAATACAGCTCATAGTACTTTCACTTGATCTAATAGCACTTATTATCTGGAGCCTGGAGCAGATCAGGCTCTACTGGTGCCTTGCCAGTAACCCTAACCCTGCCTGGGTTGTTGCGGTTAGGGTCATCGGGGTCACTCTTGGAGTAATTCCATAGTATCCAGATACTATTAGATACTTTATACTCTAGTCATGTCTGTCTCATATGCCTGCCTGCCTGCCTGCCTGCCTGCCTGCCTGCCTGCCTGCCTGCTGACATTTTCAACTCATTTTACACAAAATTGTAATTTGATTTCAACAACTTTGGGGTCATTATTGACAAATTTTGAGCTTTTAGGTCATTTCAGACATATTAAAGTCAGTTTTTAATCTTGCAATATTTGCATCTGTCCAATGTTGTTTTGGACAACAAATTTTGATTTTTTTTTTTTTAGTCTTTTCAAAGAATTTCAAGTCACTTTTTAATCTTGTTTTGCACAATTTTGTTTTGGACAAATTTGGAGCCTTTGGGTCACTCTTGGAGTAATTCACCAAGCCACAGTATTCAGATACTACCAGATACTTTATACTCCATTCATGTCTGTACTCACTCACGCAGAGTGAGTCTTTTTTTTTTTTTTCAGGCATTTTGTATGAGGGGTTAGCTTGTTTTGAACACACATTTGCCCTCATTCCTGTCTCCACATAAAACCATCTGATACACCTTTTGTTGTAGGTGGCTGGTAGAAATCGTCAAACCCCGTAGACGTCACATTATGTCATCACATTATTGCCAAATCCACCTATTTTCAGTCGAAAGGAATAACGTACAGTCAGAAACCAGGTTTCTGACTGTCATCATTGTAAAGGAGGAGAAACTGTTCTCATCTGATCTTACCTTCCCACTTTCAATAATCCGGAAAGGCACACGTTTGTGTGTAGTAGTTTTAATATTCTATTGATTCTATTATTCACATCAAGAATGGGTTGTTGCGGTTAGGGTCATCGGGGTCACTCTTGGAGTAATTCCATAGTATCCAGATACTATTAGATACTTTATACTCCAGTCATGTCTGTCTCCTGCTGCCTGCCTGCCTGCCTGCCTGCCTGCCTGCCTGCATCTTTTCATCTCCCTAACCCCCCTATCGACATAATTCGACATCAAAATGTGGAATTAAATGTGTACTGCATTGAATTCATTCAACTGCTGCTGAATTTGAATAACGCTAGAATTTCCAAGGTAGCTTTTCTTTCATACCTCCAAGTCTTTAAGGCAAGGGGTTAGGGCCCTAACCTAACCCCATGGCTAGGGGTTAGGTCTGTCTCATATGGCTGCAAAGGTCAGCTTTAATCTGTCTCATATGGCTGCTGCCTGCCAGACCGCACGCCCGCTCGACCGCA
>JALBFV010000064.1:0-10221 GCA_027123335.1 Amphiprion clarkii
TTTTTTTGCGCCAAACTTCATGATTTTTTTTTCAAAGAAAACCTTTCTGGAGTGTTTTTTCACGGTCTCCTTTACATTATTTCATCATATGGCACGTTTTTACAACATGTTGAAAAATCGCATTTTTTTTCGACATAGTATAGTATGGCGTTTTTTTGCGCCAAACTTCATGATGATTTTTTTTTCAAAGAAAAGCTTTCTGGAGTGTTTTTCACGGTCTCCTTTACATTATTTCATCATATGGCACGTTTTTACAACATGTTAAAAAATCGCATTTTTTTTCGACATAGTATAGTATGGCGTTTTTTTTGCGCCAAACTTCATGATGATTTTTTTTCAAAGAAAACCTTTCTGGAGTGTTTTTCACGGCCTCCTTTACATTATTTCATCATATGGCACGTTTTTACAACATGTTAAAAAATCGCATTTTTTTTCGACATAGTATAGTATGGCGTTTTTTTGCGCCAAACTTCATGATGATTTTTTTTTCAAAGAAAACCTTTCTGAGTGTTTTTCACGGTCTCCTTTACATTATTTCATCATATGGCACGTTTTTACAACACGTTAAAAAAATCGCATTTTTTTTCGACATAGTATAGTATGGCGTTTTTTTTGCGCCAAACTTCATGATGATTTTTTTTTCAAAGAAAAGCTTTCTGGAGTGTTTTTCACGGTCTCCTTTACATTATTTCATCATATGGCACGTTTTTACAACACGTTAAAAAAATCGCATTTTTTTTCGACATAGTATAGTATGGCGTTTTTTTTGCGCCAAAATTCATGATGATTTTTTTTCAAAGAAAACCTTTCTGGAGTGTTTTTCACGGCCTCCTTTACATTATTTCATCATATGGCACGTTTTTACAACATGTTAAAAAATCGCATTTTTTTTCGACATAGTATAGTATGGCGTTTTTTTGCGCCAAACTTCATGATGATTTTTTTTTCAAAGAAAACCTTATCTGAGTGTTTTTCACGGTCTCCTTTACATTATTTCATCATATGGCACGTTTTTACAACACGTTAAAAAATCGCATTTTTTTTTCGACATAGTATAGTATGGCGTTTTTTTGCGCCAAACTTCATGATGATTTTTTTTTCAAAGAAAACCTTTCTGGAGTGTTTTTCACGGTCTCCTTTACATTATTTCATCATATGGCACGTTTTTACAACATGTTAAAAAATCGCATTTTTTTTCGACATAGTATAGTATGGCGTTTTTTTGCGCCAAACTTCATGATGATTTTTTTTTCAAAGAAAACCTTTCTGGAGTGTTTTTCACGGTCTCCTTTACATTATTTCATCATATGGCACGTTTTTACAACGTTGAAAAATCGCATTTTTTTTCGACATAGTATAGTATGGCGTTTTTTTTTGCGCCAAACTTCATGATGATTTTTTTTCAAAGAAAACCTTTCTGGAGTGTTTTTCACGGTCTCCTTTACATTATTTCATCATATGGCACGTTTTTACAACAGTTGAAAAATCGCATTTTTTTTCGACATAGTATAGTATGGCGTTTTTTTTGCGCCAAACTTCATGATGATTTTTTTTTCAAAGAAAACCTTTCCTGAGTGTTTTTCACGGTCTCCTTTACATTATTTCATCATATGGCACGTTTTTACAACACGTTAAAAAATTGCATTTTTTTTTCGACATAGTATAGTATGGCGTTTTTTTGCGCCAAACTTCATGATGATTTTTTTTTTCAAAGAAAACCTATCTGGAGTGTTTTTCACGGTCTCCTTTACATTATTTCATCATATGGCACGTTTTTACAACACGTTAAAAAATCGCATTTTTTTTCGACATAGTATAGTATGGCGTTTTTTTGCGCCAAACTTCATGATGATTTTTTTTTCAAAGAAAACCTTTCATGAGTGTTTTTCACGGTGTCCTTTACATTATTTCATCATATGGCATGTTTTTACAACACGTTAAAAAAATCGCATTTTTTTTCGACATAGTATAGTATGGCGTTTTTTTTGCGCCAAACTTCATGATGATTTTTTTTTCAAAGAAAAGCTTTCTGGAGTGTTTTTCACGGTCTCCTTTACATTATTTCATCATATGGCACATTTTTACAACACGTTAAAAAAATCGCATTTTTTTTTCGACATAGTATAGTATGGCGTTTTTTTGCGCCAAAATTCATGATGATTTTTTTTCCAAAGATAACCTTTCTGGAGTGTTTTTCACGGCCTCCTTTACATTATTTCATCATATGGCACGTTTTTACAACATGTTGAAAAAATCGCATTTTTTTTTCGACATAGTATAGTATGGCGTTTTTTTTGCGCCAAACTTCATGATGATTTTTTTTTCAAAGAAAACCTTTCTGAGTGTTTTTCACGGTCTCCTTTACATTATTTCATCATATGGCACGTTTTTACAACACGTTAAAAAATCGCATTTTTTTTTCGACATAGTATAGTATGGCGTTTTTTTGCGCCAAACTTCATGATGATTTTTTTTTCAAAGAAAACCTTTCTGGAGTGTTTTTCACGGCCTCCTTTACATTATTTCATCATATGGCACGTTTTTACAACATGTTAAAAAAATCGCATTTTTTTTCGACATAGTATAGTATGGCGTTTTTTTGCGCCAAACTTCATGATGATTTTTTTTTCAAAGAAAACCTTACCATAGTGTTTTTCACGGTCTCCTTTACATTATTTCATCATATGGCACGTTTTTACAACAGTTAAAAAATCGCATTTTTTTTCGACATAGTATAGTATGGCGTTTTTTTTGCGCCAAACTTCATGATGATTTTTTTTCAAAGAAAACCTTTCTGGAGTGTTTTTCACGGTCTCCTTTACATTATTTCTTCATATGGCACGTTTTTACAACAGTTGAAAAATCGCATTTTTTTTCGACATAGTATAGTATGGCGTTTTTTTGCGCCAAACTTCATGATGTTTTTTTTTCAAAGAAAACCTTCCTGAGTGTTTTTCACGGTCTCCTTTACATTATTTCATCATATGGCACGTTTTTACAACACGTTAAAAAATTGCATTTTTTTTTCGACATAGTATAGTATGGCGTTTTTTTGCGCCAAACTTCATGATGATTTTTTTTTCAAAGAAAACCTATCTGGAGATTTTTTCACGGTCTCCTTTACATTATTTCATCATATGGCACGTTTTTACAGCACGTTAAAAAATCGCATTTTTTATTCGACATAGTATAGTATGGCGTTTTTTTTGCGCCAAACTTCATGATTTTTTTTTCAAAGAAAACCTTTCATGAGTGTTTTTCACGGTCTCCTTTACATTATTTCTCATATATGCATGTTTTTACAACACGTTAAAAAATCGCATTTTTTTTCGACATAGTATAGTATGGCGTTTTTTTTGCGCCAAACTTCATGATGATTTTTTTTTCAAAGAAAACCTTTCTGGAGTGTTTTTCACGGTCTCCTTTACATTATTTCATCATATGGCACGTTTTTACAACACGTTAAAAAAATCGCATTTTTTTTCGACATAGTATTGTATGGCGTTTTTTTTGCGCCAAAATTCATGATGATTTTTTTTCAAAGAAAACCTTTCTGGAGTGTTTTTCACGGCCTCCTTTACATTATTTCATCATATGGCACGTTTTTACAACATGTTAAAAAATCGCATTTTTTTTCGACATAGTATAGTATGGCGTTTTTTTTGCGCCAAACTTCATGATGATTTTTTTTTCAAAGAAAAGCTTTCTGGAGTGTTTTTCACGGTCTCCTTTACATTATTTCATCATATGGCACGTTTTTAGAACACGTTAAAAAAATCGCATTTTTTTTCGACATAGTATAGTATGGCGTTTTTTTTGCGCCAAAATTCATGATGATTTTTATTTCAAAGAAAACCTTTGTGGAGTGTTTTTCACGGCCTCCTTTACATTATTTCATCATATGGCACGTTTTTACATGTTAACAAAATCGCATTTTTTTTCGACATAGTATAGTATGGCGTTTTTTTGCGCCAAACTTCATGATGATTTTTTTTTCAAAGAAAACCTTACCATCGTGTTTTTCACGGCCTCCTTTACATTATTTCGTCATATATCATGTTTTTACAACACGTTAAAAAAATCGCATTTTTTTTCGACATAGTATAGTATGGCGTTTTTTTTGCGCCAAAATTCATGATGATTTTTTTTCCAAAGATAACCATTCTGGAGTGTTTTTCACGGCCTCCTTTACATTATTTCATCATATGACACGTTTTTACAACATGTTGAAAAATCGCATTTTTTTTCGACATAGTATAGTATGGCGTTTTTTTTGCGCCAAACTTCATGATGATTTTTTTTTTCAAAGAAAACCTATCTGGAGATTTTTTCACGGTCTCCTTTACATTATTTCATCATATGGCACGTTTTTACAGCACGTTAAAAAATCGCATTTTTTATTCGACATAGTATAGTATGGTGTTTTTTTGCGCCAAACTTCATGATTTTTTTTCAAAGAAAACCTTACCATAGTGTTTTTCACGGTGTCCTTTACATTATTTCATCATATATCATGTTTTTACAACACGTTAAAAAAATCGCATTTTTTTTCGACATAGTATAGTATGGCGTTTTTTTTGCGCCAAACTTCATGATGATTTTTTTTCAAAGAAAAGCTTTCTAGAGTGTTTTTCACGGTCTCCTTTACATTATTTCATCATATGGCACATTTTTACAACACGTTAAAAAAATCGCATTTTCTTTTCGACATAGTATAGTATGGCGTTTTTTTTGCGCCAAACTTCATGATGATTTTTTTTTCAAAGAAAAGCTTTCTGGAGTGTTTTTCACGGTCTCCTTTACATTATTTCATCATATGGCACGTTTTTACAACAGTTGAAAAATCGCATTTTTTTTCGACATAGTATAGTATGGCGTTTTTTTTGCGCCAAACTTCATGATGATTTTTTTTTCAAAGAAAACCTTTCTGGAGTGTTTTTCACGGTCTCCTTTACATTATTTCATCATATGGCACGTTTTTACAACACGTTAAAAAATCGCATTTTTTTTTCGACATAGTATAGTATGGCGTTTTTTTGCGCCAAACTTCATGATGATTTTTTTTTCAAAGAAAACCTTTCTGGAGTGTTTTTCACGGTCTCCTTTACATTATTTCATCATATGGCACGTTTTTACAACACGTTAAAAAAATCGCATTTTTTTTTCGACATAGTATAGTATGGCGTTTTTTTGCGCCAAACTTCATGATGATTTTTTTTTCAAAGAAAACCTTTCTGGAGTGTTTTTCACGGTCTCCTTTACATTATTTCATCATATGGCACGTTTTTACAACGTTGAAAAAATCGCATTTTTATTCGACATAGTATAGTATGGCGTTTTTTTGCGCCAAACTTCATGATGATTTTTTTTTCAAAGAAAACCTTACATGAGTGTTTTTCACGGTCTCCTTTACATTATTTCATCATATGGCACGTTTTTACAACACGTTAAAAAATTGCATTTTTTTTCGACATAGTATAGTATGGCGTTTTTTTGCGCCAAACTTCATGATGATTTTTTTTTCAAAGAAAACCTTTCTGGAGTGTTTTTCACGGTCTCCTTTACATTATTTCATCATATGGCACGTTTTTACAACACGTTAAAAAATCGCATTTTTTTTCGACATAGTATAGTATGGCGTTTTTTTTGCGCCAAACTTCATGATGATTTTTTTTCAAAGAAAACCTTCCATAGTGTTTTTCACGGTCTCCTTTACATTATTTCGTCATATAGCATGTTTTTACAACACGTTAAAAAATCGCATTTTTTTTCGACATAGTATAGTATGGCGTTTTTTTTGCGCCAAACTTCATGATGATTTTTTTTCAAAGAAAACCTTTCTGGAGTGTTTTTCACGGTCTCCTTTACATTATTTCATCATATGGCACGTTTTTACAACACGTTAAAAAAATCGCATTTTTTTTCGACATAGTATAGTATGGCGTTTTTTTTGCGCCAAAATTCATGATGATTTTTTTTTCAAAGAAAACCTTTCTGGAGTGTTTTTCACGGCCTCCTTTACATTATTTCATCATATGGCACGTTTTTACAACATGTTGAAAAATCGCATTTTTTTTCGACATAGTATAGTATGGCGTTTTTTTTGCGCCAAACTTCATGATGATTTTTTTTTCAAAGAAAAGCTTTCTGGAGTGTTTTTCACGGTCTCCTTTACATTATTTCATCATATGGCACGTTTTTACAACACGTTAAAAAAATCGCATTTTTTTTCGACATAGTATAGTATGGCGTTTTTTTTGCGCCAAAATTCATGATGATTTTTTTTCAAAGAAAACCTTTGTGGAGTGTTTTTCACGGCCTCCTTTACATTATTTCATCATATGGCACGTTTTTACAACATGTTAACAAAATCGCATTTTTTTTCGACATAGTATAGTATGGCGTTTTTTTGCGCCAAACTTCATGATGATTTTTTTTTCAAAGAAAACCTTTCTGGAGTGTTTTTCACGGCCTCCTTTACATTATTTCATCATATGCACGTTTTTACAACACGTTAAAAAAATCGCATTTTTTTTCGACATAGTATAGTATGGCGTTTTTTTTGCGCCAAAATTCATGATGATTTTTTTTCCAAAGATAACCTTTCTGGAGTGTTTTTCACGGCCTCCTTTACATTATTTCATCATATGGCACGTTTTTACAACATGTTGAAAAATCGCATTTTTTTTCGACATAGTATAGTATGGCGTTTTTTTTGCGCCAAACTTCATGATGATTTTTTTTTCAAAGAAAACCTTTCTGGAGTGTTTTTCACGGTCTCCTTTACATTATTTCATCATATGGCACGTTTTTACACACGTTAAAAAATCGCATTTTTTATTCGACATAGTATAGTATGGCGTTTTTTTTGCGCCAAACTTCATGATGATTTTTTTTCAAAGAAAACCTTTCTGGAGTGTTTTTCACGGTCTCCTTTACATTATTTCATCATATGGCATGTTTTTACAACACGTTAAAAAATCGCATTTTTTTTCGACATAGTATAGTATGGCGTTTTTTTTGCGCCAAACTTCATGATGATTTTTTTTCAAAGAAAACCTTTCTGGAGTGTTTTTCACGGTCTCCTTTACATTATTTCATCATATGGCACGTTTTTACAACACGTTAAAAAAATCGCATTTTTTTTCGACATAGTATAGTATGGCGTTTTTTTTGCGCCAAACTTCATGATGATTTTTTTTTCAAAGAAAACCTTTCTGGAGTGTTTTTCACGGTCTCCTTTACATTATTTCATCATATGGCACGTTTTTACAACATGTTGAAAAATCGCATTTTTTTTCGACATAGTATAGTATGGCGTTTTTTTTGCGCCAAACTTCATGATGATTTTTTTTTCAAAGAAAACCTTTCTGGAGTGTTTTTCACGGTCTCCTTTACATTATTTCATCATATGGCACGTTTTTACAACACGTTAAAAAATCGCATTTTTTTTTCGACATAGTATAGTATGGCGTTTTTTTGCGCCAAACTTCATGATGATTTTTTTTTTCAAAGAAAACCTTTCTGGAGTGTTTTTCACGGTCTCCTTTACATTATTTCATCATATGGCACGTTTTTACAACACGTTAAAAAATCGCATTTTTTTTTCGACATAGTATAGTATGGCGTTTTTTTTGCGCCAAACTTCATGATGATTTTTTTTTCAAAGAAAACCTTTCTGGAGTGTTTTTCACGGTCTCCTTTACATTATTTCATCATATGGCACGTTTTTACAACACGTTAAAAAATCGCATTTTTTTTCGACATAGTATAGTATGGCGTTTTTTTGCGCCAAACTTCATGATGATTTTTTTTCAAAGAAAACCTTCCTGGAGTGTTTTTCACGGTCTCCTTTACATTATTTCATCATATGGCATGTTTTTACAACACGTTAAAAAAATCGCATTTTTTTTCGACATAGTATAGTATGGCGTTTTTTTTGCGCCAAACTTCATGATGATTTTTTTTTCAAAGAAAACCTTTCTGGAGTGTTTTTCACGGCCTCCTTTACATTATTTCATCATATGGCACGTTTTTACAACACGTTAAAAAATCGCATTTTTTTTCGACATAGTATAGTATGGCGTTTTTTTTGCGCCAAACTTCATGATGATTTTTTTTTCAAAGAAAACCTTTCTGGAGTGTTTTTCACGGTCTCCTTTACATTATTTCATCATATGGCACGTTTTTACAACACGTTAAAAAATCGCATTTTTTTTCGACATAGTATAGTATGGCGTTTTTTTTGCGCCAAACTTCATGATGATTTTTTTTTCAAAGAAAACCTTTCTGGAGTGTTTTTCACGGTCTCCTTTACATTATTTCATCATATGGCACGTTTTTACAACACGTTAAAAAAATCGCATTTTTTTTCGACATAGTATAGTATGGCGTTTTTTTTGCGCCAAACTTCATGATGATTTTTTTTTCAAAGAAAACCTTTCTGGAGTGTTTTTCACGGTCTCCTTTACATTATTTCATCATATGGCACGTTTTTACAACACGTTAAAAAATCGCATTTTTTTTCGACATAGTATAGTATGGCGTTTTTTTGCGCCAAACTTCATGATGATTTTTTTTTCAAAGAAAACCTTTCTGGAGTGTTTTTCACGGTCTCCTTTACATTATTTCATCATATGGCACGTTTTTACAACACGTTAAAAAAATCGCATTTTTTTTCGACATAGTATAGTATGGCGTTTTTTTGCGCCAAAATTCATGATGATTTTTTTTTCAAAGAAAACCTTTCTGGAGTGTTTTTCACGGCCTCCTTTACATTATTTCATCATATGGCACGTTTTTACAACATGTTAAAAAATCGCATTTTTTTTCGACATAGTATAGTATGGCGTTTTTTTGCGCCAAACTTCATGATGATTTTTTTTTCAAAGAAAACCTTTCTGGAGTGTTTTTCACGGCCTCCTTTACATTATTTCATCATATGGCACGTTTTTACAACATGTTTGAAAAATGGCATTTTTTTTCGACATAGTATAGTATGGCGTTTTTTTGCGCCAAAATTCATGATGATTTTTTTTCAAAGAAAACCTTTCTGGAGTGTTTTTCACGGCCTCCTTTACATTATTTCATCATATGGCACGTTTTTACAACATGTTGAAAAATCGCATTTTTTTTTCGACATAGTATAGTATGGCGTTTTTTTTGCGCCAAACTTCATGATGATTTTTTTTTCAAAGAAAACCTTTCTGGAGTGTTTTTCACGGTCTCCTTTACATTATTTCATCATATGGCACGTTTTTACAACACGTTAAAAAATCGCATTTTTTTTCGACATAGTATAGTATGGCGTTTTTTTGCGCCAAACTTCATGATGATTTTTTTTTCAAAGAAAACCTTTCTGGAGTGTTTTTCACGGTCTCCTTTACATTATTTCATCATATGGCACGTTTTTACAACACGTTAAAAAATCGCATTTTTTTTCGACATAGTATAGTATGGCGTTTTTTTGCGCCAAACTTCATGATGATTTTTTTTCAAAGAAAACCTTTCTGAGTGTTTTTCACGGTCTCCTTTACATTATTTCATCATATGGCATGTTTTTACAACACGTTAAAAAAATCGCATTTTTTTTCGACATAGTATAGTATGGCGTTTTTTTTGCGCCAAACTTCATGATGATTTTTTTTTCAAAGAAAACCTTTCTGGAGTGTTTTTCACGGTCTCCTTTACATTATTTCATCATATGGCACGTTTTTACAACATGTTGAAAAATCGCATTTTTTTTCGACATAGTATAGTATGGCGTTTTTTTGCGCCAAACTTCATGATGATTTTTTTTTCAAAGAAAACCTTTCTGGAGTGTTTTTCACGGCCTCCTTTACATTATTTCATCATATGGCACGTTTTTACAACATGTTAAAAAATCGCATTTTTTTTCGACATAGTATAGTATGGCGTTTTTTTGCGCCAAACTTCATGATGATTTTTTTTTCAAAGAAAACCTTTCTGGAGTGTTTTTCACGGTCTCCTTTACATTATTTCATCATATGGCACGTTTTTACAACACGTTAAAAAATCGCATTTTTTTTTCGACATAGTATAGTATGGCGTTTTTTTTGCGCCAAACTTCATGATGATTTTTTTTTCAAAGAAAACCTTTCTGGAGTGTTTTTCACGGTCTCCTTTACATTATTTCATCATATGGCACGTTTTTACAACACGTTAAAAAATCGCATTTTTTTTCGACATAGTATAGTATGG